>JBBPBX010006759.1:0-11962 GCA_038048925.1 Garcialebias charrua
TACTTGTGTGTGTGTGTGTGTGTGTGGTGTGGTGTGTGTGTGTGTGTGTGTGTTGGGGGGGGGCGGCAGTGAGCCAATGTGTTGGACATATTTTACATATGTAGACATAACTTCTCTAAAATGTTGTAGTGTGACTGGCAGCTTGCAGAAAGTATTGGAGGTGCATCTTACAGCTATTGAGTCAGCCCTATTCAAAATGGCCGCATCAACATTAGCCAACACAAAAATTGCAATAACTCAGATTTTACAGATATTAACCGATGATCTGATGTGGTAGCAGCTCAGAGTCTTTTACAACGCCTGCTCGGAGCGACACATCTCACAATGTCTCATGAGATTGAACATAAAAATAAAAATAAATAAATGTCACATTTTTGTCATCTGTGTATGTTTCCCATACTTGACAGACGAAATTGGCCTCTGCATTTAACCCAACCACCACCAGGTGGTGCAGTGAGCAGCCGTGGTCAGCGCCCGGGGAGCTGGGGAAAATAGATGTGCACTCATAGACACCCCAAGGTATGCTGTGGCCGGGGTTCGAACCTGGGTCCTTCGGATCCCAAGTCTGATTCCCTAGCCACTACACCATCTTGGCCCCATGATGTTATTTAAAGGTTTTACAACCACTCCATCATTTCCATGACAAGATGATGTCAGTCTAAAAGTCCAGCATGAAAGGCATGGTTCTGTAGTCTTTGCATTTTGTTAAATGTAATGTAAAATATTTTTACAAGTGAAATTTCTTAAAATTTACACCAGAGGACATCTGACATTGCTGGACCGCCAACTGATCAGGGTCAGTCTGGCACTTTTTGGAGAATAATAGTGACACAAAAGCTCAAATTAAATGTTTCATGGATTTCAAGCAATGAAGCAGCGATAATGTTTAAAAAATATCTGGTTCATATAATTTTCTTCTAATGAAGCACAACTTAAAAAAAAACTATGAAAGTACTGTATTTCTCCTCCCCAGGAGGCCTGTCTTTAGCGGTCCATGTTTGCACAAGGTTTATTTTCAGTTTTCTGCGCTGATGTTTAACACGAAAGCTTACAACATCCCAGCACTGCAGCATGTGGCCTCCAGACTCATTCACTGCTTCTTCCACTCACCCTGCACTGCTGCTCTACTGAAAACAGTCTTCAGCATTAGCAAACAGCCTCGCCATGTCTCCCACAAACACGGAGAGTGGCAGGTCCCACTCTTTTTAAACTGCCTCTCAGCTGAGCTCAGAAATGGTGAAACAAAAAAACAGTTCATTTGGGTTTCTGTGACATTTCATATGACCTTTTCTATCTACCTTTGACATATTCACAGAGCTTCTGTGTGAAATGGAAAATAGCTCATCCTCTTTGAAGAGGCCCCCCTCTAGTGTCTGAAGTCATTATGACCGGCTGCAGGGCTCAGAACCACTCTTTTCACAACCTGTATTTATACAGGCTAGCCTCATTGAGCCACAGAGACTCATAAGAGGGAACTGCAGACAGAACATATAAAGTACAAACAACAATAACAGTAAACAATAACAACAATAAACTACAGTAAAAAAATCAGTTACACTAAGAGTAGTGTACAAAACAATAAATCAAGGTGCTGTAAAATTGTGAAATACTAAAAACAAGAACATATTGGCTTTGTTTTTTTAATTAACATTATCAAATGTTTGAAACCCCATGAAGAAATCAAGAAGGACAACTTCATTTCTTGTTACAAGGTGTTCCAGGTGCAGGAGCAGAGTAGGAAAAAGCCTTTTTGCCAAGTTCAGCCCGCACTGAGGGAACGCTGCAGGTAATGATGGCCTGAGAGCGCACGTTGTAACTGCACTGACGGTGTGACATGTGGGAGGAGATATAAGAAGGTAGCAGAGCAAGGAGGGATTTATAGATGAAGATGAACCAGTGTGAGAGCCTATAATGATGACCAACTGACCAAGGAGTGCAGGGTGCAGTGATGATACGGT
The DNA here is from genome assembly GCA_038048925.1 of Garcialebias charrua. Taxonomy (NCBI): domain Eukaryota; kingdom Metazoa; phylum Chordata; class Actinopteri; order Cyprinodontiformes; family Rivulidae; genus Garcialebias; species Garcialebias charrua. Next base: position 1,959 of record JBBPBX010006759.1, read on the forward strand.
AGTTATGACCAGATATGAATCTGAGCACACCATGACAGCATCCAACATCTGCAAGGAGCTGGCAGGGGTATTCATAATGTCACTATAGGCAATGGCTGGTAGGAACGTAGTGGTTGCAAGGCATTTTCTGGCGTGATCTATTTCTGGAAAAATAAACAAAGTTTTAATTTCTGTTCCTTTATCAAGTTTTCACTGACTTTCTGTTGGAAAACTGCATCCCTTTGGTTTTGTCAGCATTTCAACCTGAAGAGACTCACAAAACGAGAGAGAGAATACGATTAAAATGTTTTATTGATTAAGGTTTCTTTGGCGCTCGGGCCCCGGCGGAGGGCATGCATGCCGGACTGCTGAGAGCTTGAATGTCCGGCATAGGGAGATAGATTATGGATATCTACCCCCCGGGACCCGAACCCGGTGGTGGAGAAGGGATCGCAGACGTCCAATCCATCCCACCGGTACGTGAATGACGGCCAGCCAGCGGCCGACGGCTCCGGACAACCCTGAGACGAACACCAGCGCAGAACCTCCATCCTGAGCAAGCACGAAGCGACAGTGGGAAGGAAAAACTCCCTCGAGAGGAAGAAACCTCCAGCAGAACCAGGCTCAGGACAAGCGGCCATCTGCCATGACCGGCTGGGTCGCAGGGAACAGGAAGCAGGAACGCACACAGCAGCAGGACCAAGACGAAGGCGAGCAGGACAACCCCAGGCGGCGGAGGCGGGACGAAGAACAGGGGAGAACCGAGGAACCAGAAACCCCGGGAGGAGACGGGGAGGTGGAGGGAGGCGACTAGACCGGCAACGGGCAAACAGGAAGAGCTGAGGAAAGGGGCGCCTTATATCCAGGTGGACAGTTGATGCTTGATTAATAATAATAATAATAATTAATTCAATTTATAACACACTTTTCATTACTGAAAATCTCAAAGTGCTACACATATATTGAATGCTACACACATTCATAAACCGGTGGCGGCAGACTACCATGCAAGGTGCTTTCCAGTCCTACCGGGAGCAACTCAGGGTTAAGTGTCTTGCCCAAGGACACAACGACACATAGTGCGGGTCCCGGGAGTCGAACCGCCAACTTTCCGATCGGGAGACGACTGCCATTACCACTACACCACGGCCGCCCTTGATTCGATGCAGCTGTATCCAGGTGGACAGTTGAATGACTCGATGCAGCTGTGAGTCCTGCCATTGTTGAATTTGCGTCTTCGACTTCATTTAGCACCAGCTTTTGATGGAAATACATCAGACTGAATGTTGTCAGACTGTAGAAGCTGGAAAACCTTGGCAGCTGTGTTAGCTCGGCCATAAACAACAGTGTCATCAGCATAGAGATTCAAGGATACGTCAGAAATGGTTCGATCTACATTCTTTATATAAATTGTAAAAAAGAGTGGAACTTAAAACTGAGCCTTGTGGCACACCATTTGTGACCAATAGGTAGCTAGATGAAGTATCGTTATGTCGAACACATTGCCTCTGACCTGATAGTTTGAGAACCAGCCAACAGTGTGATCTAAGAAACTATTCTCTGAGAGCTTGTGGCATAAAGTCATGATCTGCAGTATCAAAGGATTTGGACAGGTCTAAGTCAAGTGCAGCACAGTAATCCTTAGTGTCCAACACTTCAACAGCGTCATTAAAAACCTTTAGCAAAGCAGCCATTGTGCATTGGAGAGAAGATAAAATATTAAGAGTCCAAACACTTCTTGACGTGAGTATTTATCAGTTTTTCTAAAACTTTAGCTTAAATACAGAGTGTGGAGATTGATCGATAGCTGTTCAGTATAGTGCGGTCTCCTCCTTCAATAATGGCAGCACAAACACAGTTTTCCAATCATCTGGGAATGTGGGATTAATGATCGCTCGTTTAGTGCCAAAAACTCTATTACACAGCTTATATGTGGAAATGGCTGTAACATTTCAAACTGAAGGAAATAACAAACTGTCAAACTTTCTCCAAGGTTAGTTTTGTTGTCTAAATGCAACAAAACAATTTGTTTCATGACTGTCATTTTCCTTTTAAATATGCATTTGCCTTTGTAGATTAACCACAAAAATCAACACATTGTTTTATATAAAACTCTTTTTTGTGTATTTTAAACAGTGGTTTCTTTTGTTGTTGTGTTGCCATGCTTGTTTTTGTGTGTGAATGTCCAAATTGTCTCTCCAAAGCAGGGCTATCCAACTGGCGGCCCAGGGAGCACATCAGAACCACAGGTGAGCTCAGTTCCATCCACCAATGGGCTAATTTTAAAATAAAACTAGATTTTAAACCATAAAACAAACTTACTGATGATAACTGCTGGACGACCGGCCCCTGAGCTTTCTTGGCTTTCAGTAACTGTGGCCCCCTGAGCATTTTAGTAGAATAACCCAGCTCTAAACACCGCTCATCATTTTTGTGGTATTACCCAAAATGCCTAGCCTGGTTAAAACCAGACCCTTGTCCTTCACTTCGCTTTGTACTAGGGTCTGGGATTTCTCTCATAGACAAGGATTTCTCCGGTCGATTTTTGACCGGACCAATCAGAGAACAGAAGGCGGAGTTTTGAACGACGTCGACTGACATCGTCAGTTAAAATGGCTGCCGCCACGAAGGAATTTTCATGAAAACAAGGTAAAAAACTATTATTTCTTTGCTGAGAAAAAAAAAATTTCATAGCTGACGTTATATCAGAAGTGTTCCTGAGCTTAACAGTTCCTAAATCAATTCACAAAATGGTCAAATCTGCTGGATTTAAATTGTTTCAGTTTGACATTTTCCAAACAGCCTCGGGTGCGCTACGAAAATAAATGATAAAAAAATCGAATTTTATCTCAAATGTTTCATCTAGGCCAACAGTCAGTAAATTAGAGCCATATTACACACTGGTAGCAGAAAAAATATCCACCGAGTGGTTTCTGAGCTATTTATCTGATAGCCTGGACCTCGCCAGGCTAAACTAACGCCAAAAATACACTACATGCGTTCCGGCTCCGCCCCGCTCCGGTCCGACCTCCGCAGCAAATACGCACCCATTATAATCAATGACAGAATTTACACTGGCTCCGCACGGCGGCGGCGAGCTGCGGAGAGCGGACGGCAGTCCGTCAAAATTAGAAATTTTTCTATTTCTGCCGGACGCCGGAGCTGTGCCGGAGTCAACTTTTGAAGATTACGTCGCACCAACAGGAAAAGGAACGAGCACAACTTCCGTATTTACAAAATAAAATCACCACGGGCGGACTAATCCTAGCTCTATACGGATTTATTTGTACAAAAATGCTGTCAAACTATCATTTATGACTACGCCTACAAACGCAATACAATAAATAAATAAATAAATAAAGTATTTTATTCTGAAATGTAATACATCACTTCCTGTTGCTCAAACCATGTCCTGTCGCTCATTTACGAGAGAAGATCAAGGCAGCAGTCTCTACTGTTGTTCTCCTTCTTCCACCGAATGAATTGTTTTGTTCTGACTTACTTATTTATCACTTGATTTATCGCGCGATCCCGCAAATCCCGCGCATGCGTCTAGGAGCGGCGCATGCAGGCGGACCTGAGCTGAGCGGAGGTAGTGGAAACTGGACTTTGAGACGCTCAGCTGCGACCTGCGGAGCGGAGCGGACCGCATGTAGTGTATTTTTGGTGTAACAAAACTCCGCCTTCTGTTCTCTGATTGGTCCGGTCAAAAATCTACCGGAGAAGTCGTTGTCTATGGGAGAAATCCCAGACCCTAGTCCAAAGCGAAGTGAAGGACAAGGGTCTGGTTTTAACCAGGCTACAAAATGCCTGGAGACAGAAAATAAGTTATGAAACATGTTTGTGTGTTCAGGAGATTTGAATAATCAAGTGATTTCAGGATGTTCGCTTCACTCTAACACCAGAATAATGCAAAAATCAAGATAAATGCAAACGTTGCTTCATGATGCGCTTTTCAAAATTATATTTAAAACTGACACTGAAGCTCTAAAGTTTAACGATTATTGTGTTAAAACACAATGTTTTTGATATTTGAGGATTGAGTAACATCATTTGTTTTGCTCAAAATGCCTTAATTCTGAAGAATATTGAGTTTTCTGCCACTCAGTGTTTGTTCCCTGAAAAAGTGGCACATGATTAATAAACTGTCGAGCTGTGAACTCAGTTTGCCTCAATGACTTGTTTTTGTTTTAGTTCACATTCTGCAGATTTCCTGCAGCTGTGTGGAAACAGTTTTGCAACCTTGAAGCCTTCGCCCTTTTTAATGCATCCTACAGTTTTCATACATAAGATGCTGAGTTTGTGTTAAACCAAAAAAGAGAAGTAAAGTGTAATGAAGCCTGACTATAAACCTGGTGCTTGTACATAAATTGACATGTGCAATTAGGGAGATGTACACAGTCCCCCTGGTCTGTTTAAGATCTGCACTAGTTTCCTAACAGTTTCAAGATGCCCTGTTTTGGCTTTGGTTTCAAATCTAAATCAGGTTTGACCTTTCTGAATAATGATGCTGGTGGAGTTCCTTCTGTTCTCTTTGGCCAGAGTCCAACTCCACATGACGGCAAAGGCAGAACATGGTTTGGCCTCATTGGAATCTGATGAATGATGAAGGAAATTCTGACCTGAACTTAAATTCTCTACATTGCATTTTGCAAGGTGGTCATAAACACTTGTGGTTTCCTGTTTATATAGTATGCAGGGCCAGAAAAAGGACTAAAACTATTAGAGTGAAGGGTTGAGCTGCACTTTCTGGGTCCTCCCAAAACAAATGCTTCAGAAAACTCTGTTTTTTTGTTTGTTTCGTTAGGCAACTCTCATTGTTCTGCACTTGCAGCTTTTAGCTTATTAGATACTAAAAGAATGGCACAGATTGCTTAAAGAGGAACTAAACTCCAAATTAACTTTTTTTAGCTGATAAACTCCCTAGAATGTGTCTAGAATGTTGTATAGCACTATGTCTGTGTTAATCTTCACATATTTGTGTGTATTGGTTTAAATCGGCAATATTTGGTCTAAAAACGTGTTTACGGTAACCCTATGGGTTGAACAGAGGAATTGCACCTTAATTTTCTTATTGGTCAAGGACTGTTCACTCTGACGTCACAAAAGTGGTTCAAGCAGAGCCTATCCCCTGCAGAGAGAAGGTCCTCGCTGCAGTTCATACTTTATATGGATGTGGTACATTGCACTCCGGAAAAGTACTGCAACAAAGCACATTATAGTTCTTGGAATGGCACTAGTTATTTGTATATTTTAACCCATGTATTGTATGAATACTTTCCACTTCATCGAAACTATTTGGTTCTATTTGTTTTCTTATTGTGCGATGGACGAGTAATGCATGCCTGCCAAGATGGGGCAATGGTGTAGGAGCGGGTTTGGGGTCCGACAGACCCAGGTTTGAACCCCGGTCACGGCATACCGCGTGGTATTATTTTCTTTTTTTTTTCCTAAAGCCTTTTGTTTTGGATAGATCGGGTGCTAAATACATCTACATATTTATTCTTTGTTGTTGCTTGCTGTAAGTTGTTTGCTAGAGTTTTAGTTTGTTTTAGTTTGTTGCTAGAGGGGGCGTGAACGCAGCTCAACCACCCACCTCCTCCCCTCCTTGTCCCTCAACACACCCATTTTCATGAGATATTTGAATCTGGTCTGGGGGCGGAGCTACCATTTCACAGTGGGTTGAGTACCTCTTTAAAGAGAGGCATCTCATGGGTTAAAGACAGTTGCCAACATGAGCGAGCGGCATGAAGAAGAAGAAGCTCCATATCTGAGTTCACAGAGCAGCTTTCTGAACAGCCACGTGCGCTCCATGATGGCGCCCATTAATATTGAATGTGCATAGACCCTACATGTGGACAGACCACCTGCAAGCATGCGTGGCATGCTGTGAGCCTGAGTATCACATATCCCTCAGCAATGCACATGCACAAACTCTCACTCAAAAGAAAGTGAGAGAATTAGCAGATCTTCCTGCAGGAGGACGTCGTGGGCGTTCACATGCACACACGGATGGACATCAACACAGATTAACCAACATGTTGAATCACTCAGACTGAGCCAGGTGTTGTTGTTGTTGTTGTTGTTTGTGCTCCATTATTCTTTAAAAGATTATTGAGCTCATTTTGGATACTTTTCCTTTTACAGCTGTGTCATTTACATCTGTGTAAGAAACTAAAGCCTGCTTGAAAAACAACGGCTGCTTGTTAGCTGCTGCCCCCTTCAGGGCCCCCCCGTTCATTTAAAATGTTCATGTGTTTCAACCTCAGCCTCCCCTTTGACTCTGCTGAGCCCAGCCAGATGTGCAGCTGTTTGTGCAGTGGTGGGGAAAAAAAAAAAAACGGTTTTGATGTACAGGGAGTCCTCGAGTTACGGCGCCCTCGACCTACGGCAACTCAGACATACGAACGTATCATATTTAATAAAAATATGAAGAAAAAAAACATATATATATATATTTTTTTTTAATGTTCTTAATTTAATGTTTACAGCATTTGTTGCAGCTGTGGTTGTTTTAAATGGCTTTAGAAATAAAGTATAATTATTATTATTATGTTTTATTACAATTTTAAGCGTATTTGCGCAACTTCCGGCCGTTTCCGGAAATGCATCCGTGTCCACCATTTAGAGTCAGAGAGTCTTTATTGTCATTTGCACCGCATGTGGTACATGTGATGAAAACGAGATTATGTACACGGGGTCCCAGTTACATCCAACAACAAATGCAAGAGAAAAACAGTAATAACATCTAGAATTAACTAAGAAAAACATCAACTAGTAATACACTAAGCTTAATATAGTGGGAATAAACAGCAGCACGAACATGAGTTTGTATGAGCAGATGGTCACAGATGAACACAGCGACAAGAAAACAGATCAGCATCAGCATGATGTGATATTTTGCAGTGTTTATTTTTTTTTATTTTTTATTCATGAGTCTAACAGCCTCAGGGTAGAAGCTGTTCCTCAGTCCTTTAACGGTCCCCAAGTGCGGTCAAGTGAGGTCCACCATTATCTGCTCCTGCCAGCTGGCTTCGGTGAACTCTGTGGACGTCTCAGGCCCGGAGCAGCAGCCGCGGATCGCTTCCACCACGCCGCGCCGCCCAACAACAGCAGCTGATGGGCTGGGTTAACCACGCAGCTAATGCAGGAGCTAACGAGTGCTGCTAATGGCGGGGTCTAACATCGGCTAACGCGGAGCAGCTTGTTTTGGATGGACGAACATCGCGGAGAAACGGCTTTCAGTAAGTTATAAAAAAAATTCTGGCTCCAAATGTATGGAGTTAACAAGCTAACAGTCCTTCTTGTAAACAGTTCTGTGCGCGTGTGGAGCGGAACGAAGCTGGAGAGCTCGGACGTGCAAGAGCTAATGCTGAAAGATGAAGGCAGGCTTTGACCAGCTCAAAGTAAGAAATTATATTTTTTATTTATTCATTTATTTACATGTCATACTGTACATGTAATTACTGTATGCACTATAGGTGTGTTAGGTGTGTTAGGATAGTGTAGTGCTTGGTAACTGTACAGTAACACACATATACGTGCAGGCAGTGGCGGGGCTCGGGTGGGCTCCGACTTACGGCAAAATCGACCTACGAGCGGCCCTTAGGTCCGGAACTCGTTCGTAAGTCGGGGACTTCCTGTACATTCATAAAATGAACAGCTGGTGTCACCATTCTCAGCAGATCTAAGTATCTCACTGGTCTTGACTGCAGGAAACTAGTGGACAGTCTATAACTGCCAGAAAAACTGGGGAATTTTCAGTTGCAGAATCACAGAATTGAGCACGTGAGAGCCGTGGTCTCATTTCACGTGCATGGCTTGCAAACATCATTGCTGGCTATGTACTTTCATTTTGTTGCCCACATCGTACCCACCTCAGCCTGCTTTGTACTCACCTTGACACAATAATTTATTGGTGTATATTTTGAAATGGAAACAAACAGATTTGGATCTTTTTCTTAAAACAAGTATTTTATCATTAGCTTAAAGGAGACCACATATAGGTATTTAAAATTTTTATGTTATGTCTGTGTGCTATCTTGACAATATTAATTCATTTTAATACACAAAATAATTCTTAGATAATTAATTATACCCTTTTTAATTCTGCCATTTTTAACTTTCGTTTTGAACGACCGGTTTCTTGAAGTCCACGCCCTTCAACGATCTGTTAACGCCCTCTGTAACAGCCAGTATCTGTAATGTGTTGTTGTTTTAAAATTAGCTCTTTTTTTATTACTCATTTGACTTACTGTTAGTGCTAGCTTAAGATAACTTACCGAAACCCGTCTGAGCGCGCCGCAATTAGCTGCTCCTTTTAGCATGAGACCACCCGAATCCGAAGCTAATGTTAGCTTGTTCCTCTTCCGGTGTTCGCCAGCTTCGCTCGTTGCACGCGGAGATTTTGGGAGTTATCGCTGTTCCAGTCAAGACAACAAAGTTCACCAAGTGTCTCCCGTAAATTAATCAGTAAGGAGAAGGTCCTCGCTGCTGCGAGGCTGCTGCGAGGGCAGCAGCGAGGCTGTACAATTGAAGCTCCGCTCCATCCGCCAGAAGAGGGTCCCGTTGCCGCTGGTCCCTACGCCGGGGGTCCGCTCGTTTAATTTTTGACGGCTGCGCGTTGGGAGCGATCGCAAATACACTAAAAATTGAACTAAAATATAAAAATAACAATTATACTTTATTTATAAAGCCATTTAAAAAAAACACAGCTGCAACAAAGTGCTGTACACATGAAATTAAGAACATATAAACAAAAGATGAGATGAAATCATGAAAAACAACAGTCATGTGTTTAATACAGAAGTGGGTTGAGCCTAACCAGGGGTTGCTAGGTGAGGGGCTGGACTCAGGTTTGAGGTGATTGGCTACGGCCTGTGACGTCAATAACTGCAGGAAGTGTGAATCCTGGTGTATTTATCAAAAATAAATAAATCTACTTAGAGTAAATAAACCACTGGGTGCATTTTTTTGGCACAAGGACTGTTTTTTTATGAAGTAAATACCCAAAGTTGAGTAAAAAAAACATTAAAAAGTGAATTTTGCATCTGTGGTCCCCTTTAAGTTAAGTAGATCTGACCGTTCAGAGCTGAGATGTTTTCTGTTGTCAGAAGAGCTCCTGTCCTTGTATCAAAGTGCATGCTCTCTAGAACAGTGTTTTTCAAGCTTTTTTGAGCCAAGGCACAGTGTTTTCATAGAAAAAAAATCCCAAGGTACACCACCAACCAAAATTGTAAACATAGATACACTGTATCCGCCTATATTAAATATATAGTCATTCTTATCAAAGTGTCTTGAATAGGAATGAAATAAACACAAAAATGTATGTTTATCATATTCTATATTTCTTATTTCAAATTGCACTTAACATGTCTTCAAAAATACACCCGAACAGTACCACAACAATGTGGTCTTAAATTTAAAGAGGTTGTAGAAAGGGGAGGGGCTTTTTTGATAATTTCCAAGGCACACCTGACGATCACTCGTGGCACACTAGTGTGCCTAGGCACAGTGGTTGAAAAACACTGCTCTAGAAGTAAAGAAACTAATTTGCGAAAATGTGATTTTTTTTCCAACATGCAATACATTTTGTGCATAACTTAATGTAAACTTCAGAGAGAATTAAAACAAGACATCGTATGTCCACTTTGGAGAAATTGATCATACTGACAAGTTGCAAATCTGACAAGGAAAAAAGTGGATTGCTGCCTTCTTAAAACAACTCCAATCTCAAATATGTCAGAGGTTCATGTTTTATAATCCTTTACACCACTCTGTCAATGCTGCATTTTACTGAACCAGAAACATGACTTTCCCTGTTGTCAAAAACTGTCTGTTTCCAACAGACGAGCAGCCAAACTCGAGTCAAGTGAAGTGTTCACTGCAAGTCGAAGAACAGCTTCGATCTCTTCATGTCAGGATTTAACTCTGAGGGTAAGAACAGCAAGCAGCAGGAACACAAAAAGGTGAATGAACCCAGCTAAACTCCAACAGGAGGCAGCTGACCTCCTCCTGCTCACACA
>JBBPBX010006759.1:26322-54079 GCA_038048925.1 Garcialebias charrua
ATATATACATTAGAGGCAGGCCACCCTTATCATTCCAGACAAATATGCTTTCTAGTTATTATAATATTGCTTAAAAATATAATTTTCTCAAATGATTTGGGTGGTCAAAGATTAATGGTGTCCAAGGCCACCATTGGCCACCCCTGGCTCCACCATTGCTCCTGGTGGTGCTCCACTCACCAGGGTCACTCTGCACCATCTCAGACAAGCACAAAAAGTACCTGCCTTTTTTGTTCTACACATGTATCTCCTAACCATTTTTATATGTTCAACTAAAAACATTAAAGTGTACACTTATTGCCTGTTCAATTCCAGTTCAGAAAAACACTTGTCTTGAAATCTACAAACATTTACTATTCAAACTTGTTTCGTTGTGTCTAGTGATTTGTATAAGAGTAGTGCGAGTTAAAATTAAATAAAGAAATTTAACAAAATGTTAATTGTTTTAAAATAAGTCAAAATGCCAGCTCTGTCATGTAAAGTCCAACTTTCTGTCACCCGTTGAAACTTTAAATCATGTTTTTTTTAATGTCTGAGCTGTTTTTCCCCACTCATCATGTGATCCTTCATTTCAGCTCCACTTGATTTTTTCCAAGACTTCCTGCCTGATAATCAGTTGACGTGCACGTGGGAGACAATCAGACCTGGCGGAGGTGGATGTCGCAGGTCGGTGGGTGATTAGCTCCTGATTAGCGATCTCTGACTCAGCCAACCACTTGAACACAAAGTTCATTATTGGACTCCAGTAATCGGCAGAAAACATTAAAGCTGATGAGCAACGTGCAGAAATATGTTTTTTTTTTAACCTGCGGAAACTCTGGTTTGATTTAAAATAAGCTTCTTATTTAATAATCTTTTTTTTATTTTTATAATCCATCCAGAATGTTTCTATTTTGACATTTTACCCTGGCCTTTAATCCAGTGTGAGACAATTTTAACCTTATTGTGCTTTTAGACATCTATTATGTCATTTTATTCATTTTTATTTTTACCTCGAGCCAGTGACTGTTTTTGTTCAGCACTTTAATCAGCCTTGCTGCTGTTTTTAAGAGCTTTAACTGTAGCATCCAGGCTCCATTTTTTCTTCTTTAGATAATTTTTAGCTTTTAGCTACCATTCTGTTGTCTTTAGCCAGGGTTTTGCTACCTTTAGCTTCTAGCTAGCCCTGAAAAAGGTTTTAGGCTTTAGATATTTTTTGCAAATTTGACTACTTTTGCACACATTTTACTCCTTTTAATTTGTACATAGCTTTTTTTGCTACATTTAACCTTTCACTACTTTTAAACTTTGAGCCATTTCATTATAGCTTTTAGCTAGTGTTTTGCTATCTTTAATGACCTTTGGCGACTTTTAACTTCAGAATAGCCCTTGGAAATTTTTAAGCTTTTGATTCAAAGTTTTTGCTACTTTTACTTAGCTACGCTTTATTACTTTTAATTACAAGTTAGCCTTAGCTAACTAATATCTAAGCGTAGCTTAATCTGTTTTTGTCTTGTGCTTCTTGTAGTATTTTGCTATCTTTAGCCAGCCTTTTAGGCTACTTCTTTTAGTTTCTAGCTATCCCTTGAAAAGTTTTAGGCTTTTGATATTTTTAGCTTACTTTTACAACTTTAAACTCAAAATTGGCTCCTTTTAGCTTCTACTTAGCTTTTTGTTTCAATTAGTTGACATTTAGCTACTTTTAATATTTTGATGGCCATTTCATTACTTTTAGCTTTTCACTTGTCTTTTTGCTGCTTTTAGCTTCCACTTAGCCTTTTGTTACTTTTGAGTTTTAGTCTTTTACTAAATTAGCGTTCTCTTTAGTTTCTTATAGCTTGTCATTTGCTTCTTTTAGCTAACCTTATGCTACTTATAGCTACTGTATTGCTACTTTGTTCTTGATTTTTGTTAATTTAGGCTTACCTTTACCTTCTTTAATTTTTTGCTACACATAGCTTGTGTTTTGTTTCTCATTTTATCTTGCCATTTGCTATTTTTGCTGCATTTTGTTGGCATTTTGCTCTTTTTAGTTTTTGCTTTGTTGCTTTTGGCAGCAACTCATTTGGGTTTCAGCGTTCACGCTGTATTTCTTGCAGAAAATCTGATTTTTCTGCTTGTTTTTGCGTGTCAGCAGTTGGGATTTGAAGAGCTTTGGCCCTCCTCTCTCTGCAGCATCATTCTTATTGAGGGTTGCCATGTGCCTCTGACTTGGCTGCCCGCGAGGCCACCGCCAAAGATTTACTGTAGCTGTGAAGAAGGCATTTCTTCTTGGTACCTGATCATAAATTCAGCAGGTTAATGATAGGTGCCTGAGCTTGCAGATGACTGTCAGTAATAGCATGCCGTTAGCGTGGATAACACTTGATACACACAATATTACCCTTCTTAAACCCACCATAACTTCCCTTAACATCACTTCTTCCCAGCTACAATAGTTCCCTTATCTTTCAGTCCTCATACCTTCAGTTTTCCTTCCTGTCTGCCTTCTCGTTCCTTCTCTTCTTCTACGTCCGAACCGATTTTTCTCTAAATGGCGCGATCAGTCCTTATTGAGGCAATTGCCCAGACTCATCATGCTGTGAGAGCTTGGGGGACAGGGCAGAGGATTCATCTGCCGTGACACTTATGCAGTGACTCAGAGCTCAGCGCTCAGTGCTTTGGCCCAAACGGCCTCCTGAGATGACTGGAGATGCATTTGAACATGCACGCACACTGGAAATCAAGTCTGCAGGCAGCCGGCTGCATATCTGCATAAACAAAGACGTGGTGTGGTTTGTCTCGGGTCTTTGGAAATCCCTAAATATTCAAGAAAATGCACATTCAGCTGGAGAGGGAACCCTGCTCTGGGTCGCCCTCGCTGTCGCCTCTGATGTTTACAGAGATATCAGGATGACGGCTCATTTTCCAGCGAGCATATGGAGCACAAAAACATCATCAGCCCTATGGTTCCCTTTTCTAAAGCTTTGTCTTCCTTACATCAATGCAAAATCCCCTCCTTTGTGTGAAATACAGGAATTCTTAGAAACATCGACACACCCTCACTTTACTTACACACTTGGGAGGTTTTACAGGGAGTCTGGGAGTGCTGCAGCTGCCATCCTAACGATGATAAACTGCAAAGAGACAGGTTAAGCCTTTTTTCCCCTAGATCTGACATAAATCGTCCCCCTGAGCAGAACAGTGATGATCCTTTTAATGGCTCAATCTTAGTCAACTTCACGGACAAAACTTGCTCAGGCATGTGAGCCAAGACGCTCAAAACGTCCTCCGTCCCCTTGTTCTCATTTGTTCCCTTTGTCATTGTCTGGATCGGTTCTGAACCTGGTCCATGTTCCAAACAACTAATGTCAAGACCACGTCAGTGAGAGACCAACTCAAAGACAATTGCATGACCACCACTGTCAGTTAACGCAAAATGGGTGTAAGGCCATCAGAGTTACAGAAATTGAGCTGAAATTTGATTTCCTGATGACTGAGAGTTATCCTCAACATCTAGTCTGACTACAAATTAGGCAAGACTTTATCACACTGAGTGACAACACATGCTACGTTTTATTATAGATGTAACAAGAACAGCTGTAAATGCATATCTTCTTAACATCTCACTTTAAAACTCTGCCATGAGAAGTAGCAGGTGACTGACATTCCTTCAAAACTAGGCCAGGAACTGAAAACCTTTGGAGTGGTTGAAAATACCCTCACTTGTTTCAGTTAACCAGAATATTGTCAACAATTGGCTCTAAAGTTGCATCTTTGCACTTAAATTAGGCTCAAATTATTGTATTCACCACAAAATGGAAATAACTTCCTGACTCATTTGTTAGTCACTTAGCAAAGTTTTTAGATACACCCATGGCCTTCCTACCAGGAATAAGTTTGTGAAAGCATAGCACCTGTCGATCTCTTGTTTTGAGGCACAAATTCAATATTTAATCAACTATGCCATTGAGTATATAAACCATTCATCTATTTTCTGCATTTGCTTAATCCTGTTCAGAAACATGAAAGGCTGCTGCCTATCTGGATCAGTCAATGGGCAGGAGCAAGAGTTGCACTCGAGTCCAAAAAATCCGACCCGACCTGGCTCCAGCCTGAAGCCATCATCTCCGAACTCCACTCGATCTCACAAATTATCAGTAATTACAGGTCCGAACCCATATCCCCACCACCACCCCCAACATTTTTAATTAAGCTTTTACTGCTTGTACTACCAACTATTATGAAAGGTTGGTGGACGCAAGCAGCTGAAGGGGCAGAAGATTGGAGCTGAGGAGCCATCAAAGTGCATTCAGTGTTTCCCTTTTCTCACATGTCGTATATTTTGCAATCTTACCTGTTTGGGTCATCGGCCGCGAGCGTCCGCTGAGTGCCGTGGCTGAATGAATGTCCATTTGGGCTGATGGATCACTGGCAGTAGTCTATCTGAAGCTTAACTGAACTTTTGACCTCTTTCAACCAGCCGTCAGCGCACACGCACAGTCAAATGGCCGCGTGTGGCTGGTGATTGTATGGCAAGTCATGTTGGCAATATAATTGGTTCATTGGCCGCGCGTGTCCCTGACGCAATCAAAAGCCCGACACCGACTCGGAACACTTTTGCTATAATGTCAGCTAAGAAATATATTTTTTAAGCGTTTATTTTGCTAAATTTTAAAGAAATTAAGCTGCCCCACCCGCGTGCACATAGCAAAACTACTTTTTTTAATCCAGCAGATTTGACCATTTCATGAATTTATTAAGGAAAGGTTAAGCTAAGACACATCTTTGCTATAATTTTCAGCAAACAAATAATTGTTTTTACCGTGTTTTTTTTTTTTGCTCCATGAGCACCTCAGTGTTTACATTTCTGTCACGCCTGGTGTCAGGTTTCACAGCCACAGCAGGGGACCAGACGTCTTTTTTTTTTTATCACTCCCCGAGACGCATAGAGGAAATAAAATTAAATTACAGTACTACAGAAAATGACAAAAAAAGTAACGCACAGTAATTTGGATAAGTAACTTTAATCTGATTACTGGATTTTGAAATAGCAACGCGTTAGATTACTAGTTACTGAAAAAAGTGGTCCGACTAGAGTAACGCGTTACTGACATCACTGTCTAAGAGTCACTTTTTGATGTGCTAAGGATGGACCTGGTTAGTTGTTAGCATCTATGGCACTGTCTCTGACCCATCATGCAAAGCAACTTGGGCCTTAATGATAAATTAAAAAAACTCGGAATACTGGGTATAAATGACCGTCAATAGATTAATAAACAACTACAGTACTGATGTTCATAGATTAAATTACACCATCTAGCACTTAGCTTTAATGTCTTTATCAAAGCCAAAGTGATCAGTACTGACTCTATCATCGTCAAAAACCGGCTTTGATGGGCTGGTCACAGTGTCCGAATGCCTGAACACTCACCTTTCCAAACAGATCTTCTGTTCCCAACTACTATAAGGGAAAGGAACAAAAGGTCAAAAGAAATGCTTCAAAGACACCTTGAAACTGAACCTCAAGTCATCAACCTGACCAATTGGGAAAAGAGTGCCATGGATCGACCAAACTGGCGGCCATCCATTCATCATTGAATCGACCACTTTGAGAAACAGAACCAAACATCTTGAAGAGGAATGAAGGAAGCAAAAACAATCTACAGCTAATCCTGATTGACCAAATGTCCAATGACCACCACCGGTGCAGATTGCGGAAAAATGTGTGCACCCAAACCACGACTCTTCAGTCACCAAAGGATCCCCAATCAATAGGAGATGGTCATCCTCATCAACGAGGGACAGTCCCGATTGATTGGTAGCTTCAATTTCCAGTTTAGTAACTCGAGCATTGGGATTTTAAAATGTCAAAAATAACAATGTTTTGTTTAAGAGTTGACATAATGTATAAAACAATATGTTCCTGCCGATGTGCTAGATACCTTAAGTGCAAACATATATTTTGTTCCTCAAGCCTTATTTTTTCTCAGCAGTGCATGAAACACAGGTGGAAACAATTTACGAAGCCGTAGAGAAAATGTTATAAGTATTCAAGTATATAAGTTTTCAGCTGACTTAACACTTGAAGCTGAGGAGACATTAAAAACTTGTCTGTGTTTGTGTGATTGGCTGCGGGTGGACCTTGTGTCCACACAGCCGTAGAGACCTCATAACATTTTCCAAAAGGACATGAATCAGTTTTTCTGTTCACAATGGCTCAGATGGACCTGGAAGGAACAGATGGTCTGTGTGCTGTTATTGTTAGCTCCCGACAGCTGATTTCCACTCAGTTTGCAGCCCATCTAACAGGACAGTGATAGTACTTGGCCCCAGGGCTGAGGGAATGAACCACAGGGTTTATGTGAATAAATTTAAATATGAACAACTATGAGGTAATGAAGCCCAGCGTTAAGATTTAAAAATGTAGAGTTTCTTTTTTGCAGTAAAGGAAGACAAATTTCCAAATCTGTTTTCGACATTAGTGTCACTGTATGACGGGTAACTGCAGAAGGTCTTAAATCGTCCCACATATTTCATTATTTTTTGCTTTCAAGAAAACAAAGTTTATTGGAATGGTTTAAAATTGTCCTTTTTTTTTAGACTTTCTATATTTCTTTCAAAGATTTTCTTTTTTTTTTTGGTTGCTTTACACATTTTCAGTCCAAATAAAATACCTGACCATTTTCAGAGAAGTTGTACTGTATTTATTTATTTATTGCACTAAGGAAACATTCAGGCTTGAAAAAGATTCATAACCTTAAGGGCTGAACCAGTTGTGTGTCAACAAATAATAAACTACAGTACTTGGCAAAAAATAAAAATAAAAAAATAAATAAAAGCTATGCTTATATAGCTTGTTGTAAAAGCTGTTCATAATAAAATACCTAGCTACGCAGTAAGCAAGAAATGCTGCGCTTCGTGTAATTCTGAAGTTAGAACTCAGATCTGGGTATGATGTCATGTTCAACCTAATTCAGAAAACCAGTAGGATTTGTTAAATGATTACCACAGTACAGTATCCACATAGCCAGTATGTTGTGAAGAGAACAAAATGCCTGCAAGGCCTTCACGAAAGCTGTGTGAAGTTGACACCCCACCCACGTCAAAAATTAAAGCAAATAGTCTGAATGGTTAGTGCTCCGTTAGTGCTGGTTTGTGCCGTTAAAATTTTCGTTTGTGCTGCTTTGGTTTCGGAGATATTAAATATTATTTTTTAGGTCATCTAAAGGTCACCATCACCCCATACACCTCCAAAACGCACCAGAGTGGTCTAGTTCTTTAGTGCTCCGTTAGTGCTGGTTTGTGCCGTTGAAACTAGCGTTTGTGCTGCTTTGGTTTATGAGATATTAATAATTAAATATTTGACCGATGACGTCACCATCACCCCATACACCTCCAAAACGCACCGGAGTGGGCTAGTTTGTTAGTGCTCCGTTAGTGCTGGTTTGTGCCGTTGAAACTAGCGTTTGTGCTGCTTTGGTTTATGAGATATTAATAATTATAATTTCGGCCGGTGACACTACCACTTTAAGGGCTGCTGCATATAAACAAGCCCTGCTTGCGTCGTCACGTGGACTTCATTTCCTGTCTGCACCGTGCTGGGTAAGTGTGGCTGTTTCAATGTTTGTCGGTTTTACTACTAGATATAATGTTAACTGCTCTAATTGTTTAGCCTCCTCTGCTGTAACTCCAATATCTGGACCTATCAATCCGTTTGTGTTTTTACTGACAGGAAGTAAAGGCCTAGTGTGGCCATGGTTCACCACATGATGTAAACAAAGCCTTCATATAGCTTTGTTAAGGCAGAATTGGGGATCTGTTTGCTTGGCAGTGGGGTAACTTACCAGGTCTCAGGTAAGCAGTTGCTGTAATTGTATTTTGTAAATTATTTTTCTCGTCAGCAGTTGTATTAATAATTCGTTTTATTTTTATAAACCGGATTCCAAAAAAGTTGGGACACTAAACAAAGTGTGAATAAAAACAGAATGTAATGTTGTGGAGATGACAGTCAATATTTTATTCATAATAGCACATAGATGACATATTGTGACATGTGCCACAAGATGGCAGTGTTTTCAGCATGTCAATGCCTATTTTAACTGACATGTCAGTGTTTTCAGCATGTCAATGCCTATTTGCGCCTATTCTCATAAACCAAAGCAGCACAAACGCTAGTTTCAACGGCACAAACCAGCACTAACGGAGCACTAAAGAACTAGACCACTCCGGTGCGTTTTGGAGGTGTATGGGGCAGGGCTGGACTGGGACAAAAAATCGGCCCGGGCATTTTGAGCATGGCATAGTTACATTGAAAAAGTAACTTAGTTAAGTTACTGATTAGTCCTTGGGAAAAGTAACTTAGTTAAGTTACTGATTACTTGATTTGGAAAGTAACTAAGTTAGATTACTAAGTTACTTTATTAGTTACTTTCAGCAGCTGCTAACAAGAACCCTCTGTCACAATACATAAAAAATTTAAATGTTTTAATAAAATAATTACCAATTAAAAATATTCAAAAAACATAATGGTCTTTCTTGACTTTATTAAACATAAATACTTTTGATAAAAAATAAGGTATTTCTTGATTTCAATATCATAAATGAAGGTTGAATGAATAAAGAAATACTTGCTTTATATAAAAAATAGTGTCTTTACTTCACTAAACAAATAATATGTTTACAAAAAAGACTTATAAAATGATTATTTTGAAAATGTTTCAAGTGAACAATACGTTTGTATAGGCCAACTCTTTCAGGGATGAAGATGTTCACATCCTTGATAGAGAGGAACGATGGTTTGAGAGAGGAGTAAAGGAGGTCATCTTTGTGAAAAGAAACCGTCCATCATTAAACAGAGGTGGAGGCCTCCGGGTTCAACTGTCCCCCTCTTACAATGCTGTTGTTGCTAGTATCACTCAGCCCTCTGTGAATAGCAAACAACCATCAGGGTGCTAATGATCCATTGTTAGGCTGATGGTCCTCCTTGCTCATGTGAGCAGCTGGTTTCAGCTGTCATCAACAAACTGGTTGATCCACTGTGAGTCAAGTCAAGTCTATTTTATTTATATAGCACAGTTAAAACAGATAAACTGTTATCAAGGTGCTTCACACACACAACACAAAAGAGGTTTAAAAATGTACAGAACAGTATCACACACCAATGGTAAAAATTATGATATTAACAGCGGTAAAAGTATAATAAAAATGTATAAGAACAATATTAAAATGAAAACACAGTAAAAAAAAATATATACACTACGTCAGCTCACACAGTTTGAAATAATAGAGAAAAGATGATTTTTTAGCAGGGATTTGAACATGTGAAGGGAGGAGGCCTGTCTAATGTTGGGGGGCAGGTTGTTCCAGAGTTTCCACAGTGAGAGGGTGATATTTACAAGACTGAGCTGAATACAGCACCTCAGACTGAGGAAGTCTTTCTGATGAAAGATGAAACGTTTCTACAATTGTTTTGTTTTGTTTTTTGAATGTCCAGAGGCCCAGACATAGTTTTTTTTTAGATTTTTACCTGGATTATTGAGCATGCATCAGGGTCATCAGCACAGACTCCTTAGCTGCATGTGGATTTCCTTGAAGAGGAAGAGAACAGCTGCTAACTTCTGGAAATAACACACAAAGAGGTAAAAAAAAGTTAATAAGATTATAATTTTAAATTAAAAAGGTAATAGTACAGTAATAGTAAAAGAACAATACCTCTTTTTGAGCAGTTGAGGTGGTTGAATCTCTCATCATCTCTCATCATCAGGGCTCCAGGACATGCTGACACTATCAGTCTGAGTTTTTTCATAAAGTGCTGAAGTGTTGACGTGATGGAAGACGTCTTAGCAGCGT
This sequence comes from Garcialebias charrua, assembly GCA_038048925.1. Taxonomy (NCBI): domain Eukaryota; kingdom Metazoa; phylum Chordata; class Actinopteri; order Cyprinodontiformes; family Rivulidae; genus Garcialebias; species Garcialebias charrua. Next base: position 36,133 of record JBBPBX010006759.1, read on the forward strand.
TCAGTAAAGCCTGCACATCAACAACATTTCAGACATGATTCAGAGATCATTTAAAAACTCCTACAATTTGTGTTATTGATCTGGAATGATTTGAATTACCTGATAAAAGTTGCAGCTGCTGTGATCGGTGTTTACAAGCTGTTTTCTTCGTTCACGTTCGGATGATGTGGTTAGTCCGTTCAAGTGACGTGTTGCTGTTGCAGATCCTGTCTTGTGAAGCAGCGTCCATGCACAGCTTTTGAATTTGCGCTGGTCTTTTAACAAGAAAACAGGAGACCGCAACAACATGCTAATAATGCTAACGCGTGCTGCAAGATGCCGTGCTGAAACTTAGGTCGCATAGAGCAGACGTCACGTCACTCCTTGAGTCCTGTCTATCACTCGTCCTCCTCTCAGCTGCAGGTAGGAGGAACTTTTCCTCAGCTCCGTGTGAGCACCTCAGTCCAGTTTCTGTCAGGCACGCTGGTGTCAGGTTTCACAGCCGCAGCAGCAGGTGATGCGAGTAAAGGGGAGGGGCTGGTCGGAAGAGTGCTGAGAGATTTCATTGGATTAGCTCGATGTCGTTCAAGAAAATCAACCAATCGGCCGTCGCGATTGACAAAAAAATAGCTATAATTTATTTTATGGGTTCATGAGTGACAGGACCGCCCGGGCGGCCCATAAATCCCATAAATCACCGACGGCCCAGCGGGCATCTGCCCGGTGTGCCCGATGGCCAGTCCAGCACTGGTATGGGGTGATGGTGACCTTTAGATGACCTAAAAAATAATATTTAATATCTCCGAAACCAAAGCAGCACAAACGAAAATGTTAATGGCACAAACCAGCACTAACAGAGCACTAACAAACTAGCCCACTCCGGTACGTTTTGGAGGTGTATGGGGTGATGGTGACGTCATCGGTCAAATATTTAATTATTAATATCACATAAACCAAAGCAGCACAAACGCTAGTTTCAACGGCACAAACCAGCACTAACGGAGCACTAACAAACTAGCCCACTCCGGTGCGTTTTGGAGGTGTATGGGGTGATGGTGACCTTTAGATGACCTAAAAAATAATATTTAATATCTCCGAAACCAAAGCAGCACAAACGAAAAATTTAACGGCACAAACCAGCACTAACGGAGCACTAACCATTCAGACTATTTGCTTTAATTTTTGACGTGGGTGGGGTGTCAACTTCACACAGCTAAAACCAAAGGCCTAAAACAATGAAAATGAAAAGAAAAATAAAACCGCTTGTCAGGAGTGAAATGCAGCATTTCCATATAAGGTATGCACTTCTCATCTCTGCAGGGGATTGGCTCTGCTTGAACCACCTTTGTGACATCAGAGTGTACAAGACACATCAGAGTGAACAGTCCTGACCAATATGAAAATTAAGGTGCAATAACCTCTGTTCAACCCAAAGGACTACCGTAAACACAGTTTTAGACCAAATATTGCCAAATATTGCCAATTTACAGGGAACCCTCGAGTTACGTCAGGGATCCGGACCTACGGGTGTGACTTAGGTCGATTCTGTCGTATCTCGCGGACCAAAAACACGTGCCTGTCGTAGGTCCGCATTTCTGACGTAGGTCGAGGCTATACCGTTAACGGAGCGCCGCACACACATTTAACGGCATGAGAATGAACAAGCGGACATCCTGTGCCATAAACATGCACAGAACTTTATTTACAAACACTTAGATAACACATTATACCACACATTCATCCATAAACACACAAAACCAGTACAGCATGTACTGTACAGGTAAAGTACTGTACAGTAATGTTTTTTTCAGCACAGACAAAGCATACAAAATACAAATCTCTTCCTGAACAGTTCTCAGCCATAATCTGCAAATGAGTTCAACCATGAAACATGAACACTTCTCTTTGAGCAGCAGCTGTTAACATCAAAATGCAGCAAATGATAAGGAACTCCCATGCACCAATCATGCACCAAATCAGCCAAATCATCAGAAACATGTTGCAACCATCATGTTTTTGAAACCAGTGCAGTCCATGTGGTGTTTGTGTGCAGTCCATGTGCATGAAAAAGTCCATGAACTCTAAAAAAGCTAGAAGCAGCAGAAAAAGGAAACAAGGAAACAAAATGTCCTTACTTTGACTGAAGTGTAGGTAGACACTGATGTTTTTCTCAAGTTCAAACCTGGATCAGATGGAACTGCTTAGCCAGTGCTCAACCATGAATCAACCATGAACACTCAAGGCACTGTACCCCTCCCCCACCTTGCCGCTTGCCGTAATGACGCACTTTTTTTGCCGTATCTCGATTACATACTTATAATGTATTTCTGTCGTAAGTCCGTTTTTTCGGTCGTATGTCGACGGCATTCTTTCAAAGAGGCCTGTCGTAAGTCTGCGTTGCCGTAGGTCGCAGGTGTCGTAACTCGAGGGTTTCCTGTACACAGATATGCACAATTATGTGAAAATAAACACAGCCATAGTGCTAGATAATATTTTAAACACATTCTAGGGAGTTTATCAGCTAAAAAAAGTTAATTTTGGGTTTAGTCGCACTTTAAGGATGAATGGTTTGCTTTTATTATGTTGTACCTATTCAGTAATGTTTTTATGTATTTTTGTTTTGATGGTACTTTTTATTCTGTTTTCTATTATAGCTGTATGAATGTGCTGGCTGTCTCACCACCTCTACCTGTTGTAGATGAATTGCCCCTTGGGGACCTAATAAAGTGAACTTGAACTAGTTCATATCGTAGATCTTATTACTGTTTTTCTTTTACATTTTATTGTTAGATGTAACTGGAACCCTGTGTACATAATTTCGTTCCACCACAGTACCACATGTGGTGCGAATGACAATAAATAATCTCTGACTCTGACTCTCTGACTTTGAGTCAATCAAAATGGATCACGGGACATGACAGGGTTGCTGCATATCGCCACTCCTCTTCACTTTGTTTATAGAACCGTTAAGCCAGTGGATCAGGCATCAGGTTATAACTAGAGTGGGGACAGCAGGAGGGGAACAAAAATTGGCACTTTTCGCAGATGATCTATTATTAACTAACAGGTTCTCCCCAAAATAATGATAATATTATCAGAGTACGGTTCCTTTTCAGGGTATAAGGTTAATGTAAACAAAACACAGGTACTTTGTACTAGCTTTAAATTATGATCCACCAGTAGAAATTAAAGATCGTTATAAATGGAAATGGGACATGGACAGTGTTAGATACCTAGGGGTGGTAATTTGGATCTAACTAAAATGTTTGAGGCCAATTATGGCCCCTTGAATATAGCCATAAAATCAGATATACAAAGATGGAACACCATACCTTTCTTTAAACTATGCTTCAGGATTGAGTCAAGTGGATTAAATATTTTGCCCCGAATGTTGTACTTATTCCAGTCCTCATCATTCCCATGCCCTCAAAACAATTTGAAGAATGGGATAAAATACTGTTAAAATACATTTGGAAAGGGATTTTAAACTTTGCGCCATGTTTATTCACGGGAAATCCGATTACACGCGAATGCAACATCTGTGACGTAATATAGGGCAAAGGGCTCTGGTATGCTTTTACATATTAATGGCGGACAATTTAAAACCCGATGAATTTAGCAATCTAAGTGAAGATTTGAGCTATTTGTCTTCAGTTTGGGAAGCAGAAAGTTAGATGAACAAGAAACAGCAGGTTCTAGTTTAGGTTTGCACCATATTTATTTGAGTTTTACCTTTTCAGGAAGCGAGGGGGCTCCGAGGGGGCAGCTTTATTTATTCCATTCTAGATTAAGTATTTCTTCTTTTGGGAAAGTGAAAAGGCTCACTTGTTCACTGATGATATTAGAACACCCAAATGTGACACAACGTAACAGCATTTTTCAAGTTTAAAAAAAAGGATAAAAGGAAGTATTTTGAAAGTAGAGCTGTAAATTCATATCTGTTAATTAATCCCAAAAATTATGATTTGAATGTGGGAGAAGCCAATTACAGTTTTTATTGGTGATCTCCAAGGTGATCTCCAGACAGACGCAGACTGCCTCTGCCCGATACTACGTCACAGATGTTGCATTCGCGTGTAATCGGATTCCCCGTGAATAAACACGGCGCAAAGTTTAAAATCACTTTTAAATCAAAATTAAACATTTATAAGTTTGTTTGCAAAAACAAACATAGTTGAATGATAAAATATATTTATGTTGGGCAATTTTATGCATAGTTACAAAATCATGTCAGTAGACCTTTAATTCATAGAAAACAACATAAAAATTCAAGTTTATCTTCACAATGGCCCCATCTATTGGCGTAATTTCATTATGATCTGTTAAGACCGGTCACCAATCCTGATTTAAACTTTAAAATAAAACCACAATTCTAAAGTACACATCTGTACTTAATTGTTAAAATTTACCCGCACATAATAACACCTCCACTACACTCCAAAAACCCTTTAGTCTCAAATAAAACTGTAATTGGCTTCTCCCACATTCAAATCATAATTTTTGGGATTAATTAACAGATATGAATTTACAGCTCTACTTTCAAAATACTGCCTTTTATCTATAATAGTATTTGTTCAAATTTTATCGTTAAAAAAAACAAACAAGCTTTAGCTTTAGGTACAATCACATTATTCATTCATTAGCATTGTATCCACAACCTATAAATATTTACTGGACCTTTTGAAGCTTCTCTGTCCCATTAGGACTTTGAGATCTTCAAATCAAATGTTGCTGTTGGTACCACAAACTTACTTTAAAACACGTGGAGACAGAGCGTTCCTAGTGGTGGCCCCAAGGTTTTGGAACGCTCTCCCTCTGTCACTGCGCTGCTCAGATTCCATTGACTCTTTAAAAAAAGATCTTTAGACTTATTTATTCAGACTGGATTTTAGTTAACTTTTGTTTACTTTTTTCTTTTTTGTTTGACTTGTGAAGCACTTTGTGATGTCATTGTCTGTGAAAGGTGCTATATAAATAAAGATTACTTACGGTACTTACTTACTTACTTACTTACTTACTTACTTACTTACTTACTTACTTACTTACTTACTTACTTACTTACTTACTATAAATACTTGTAATGTCAAAACAGTGTTTCATAATCATTTCAGTTCATGTAAAATCCCAAAACTCTAGTCTATCAATCATCATTAATTAAAACTCAGCTTAATAAAATCAGTAAGTTCACAGTTTCAACGTGTTTGATTGGCTAAAAAATATATTTTAAACACCCATCTATATGAAAAAGTAAAATCAGAAAATAGAGACCCTTTATTGTGCTTGTAACGTTAATTTGATGTTAATGATAACTGATGTCAATTTGATGTCAATAAACTGTCACAGCTAGATCAGCAGTGGTGGGCAACGCTAATTAAAAAATTAGTTCCACAATTTCTAAAACGCTTATTAATTTTTTTAGGTCCACAATTTCAAAAGCACAAATGTCTTATGAAAATTAGGGGAAGCTAATCTAATCCGCTATTTATATATTTCTATATTATATATATATATATTTATATATAGCCGGCAGCGTTATCAATATTTGCACTACACTGCCAACTGAAAAGTAACAAAAATGATCCTAAAAGGATGAAATTACAAAAATCAAAGGATTTATTTAATACTTTACGTACATATATTCTATTCGGCCACGAAATTAACAAAAAATAGAATGATCTTTTAATCCCTAAAACCACGTTTAAATCTCAAATACACGGGTGTGTCGCCACCGCATTTATACATAAAAGTAACCCAAATACATGAAACTAACGACTCACCGTCGAATGGTCGACACAAAACACACAATAAAATCCTCCGGCCACGTTAATTTGGCTTGAAACAGCGGGGTTCTCTACGGATTTATCCAAGAAACCAAGCACAACCAGCTAGAGTTAGCGTCCAGTTCACCTCTGATCCGGAAGATGTCAACATTCTATAGGTAGTCAACAGATTTAATGAAAAGTAACTAAAATACATAAAAATAACGACTCACCGTCGAATGGTCGACACAAAACACACAATAAAATCATCCGGCCGCGTTAATTTGGCTTGAAACAGCGGGGTTGTCTGCGGATTTATCCAAGTACCCAGCACAAACAGTAGCCACAGAATTAGCCCCTGAGTTCACCTCTGACCCGGAAGATGTCAAGATGGAATAGTCCATTTTTAGTAGGGGGATAAAGAAATCGACCGTTTTTTTTATTGCGTATTTAATGATCGTTTTCATCGTAACTATAATTATTTTTATGTTAAATGTACATTAACAAGCAGGATCAATGTTAGGGATGTAGGTGACTGGCCGGGGGGCGGCGGGGCCGGTGCCCCTGCTGAAATGGGATCCCCAGGCAACGGCATCATTTGCTACATGGTAGATCCGAGTCTGTTCTCAGCTCTGCCCCCCTCCCCCTCACACCCTTCCTCCTCTCTGCTCTTTACGTGGGGAAAAAGGTAAAACAAGCAGCATATAGAGCTTGTAAATAAGTTTATTGGTTTTTACTGATAGATAATTAGTTATTAGCGGTACTGCATTTTAAATAAAAATAGCACAAATCCGCTTATGAATTATAAAAGTTAGTCAATTCACAAAAACGCTGACAAAAAGTTTAGGTCCACTGTAAGCGGATTAGCGCTTTAGCGCTATCTAGCGTTCATTTGCCCACCACTGTAGATCAGTATGAATCTGAAAGAACCCTCTGTCCTGAGAAATAACACTCTCATTTGATGCGTGATGTTCTCAGCCCAGGGAGTAGAAGTAGAACCTGTGACTTTTTTTTCCCCTGGTATGCCACTTCATTCCCCCTCATGAGGGGAATTCCTCCGTCATCCTTCAAAACCCTGTCAGTGGACTCGCAACGCCTGTCAGCGACTCGTGTGGAGCTACATTATCAGGGAAAAAGAACAAACATCCTTCTCCCACAATATCACAAAACTCCATCCATTGTATATATAAATCTATAGTCTTATTATGAGTTATTGAAAATTATCATTAATTTTGGGTAAGTCAATGGTTTGTATTGCAGGTTCATACTGTACTGTCTTTTCTACCCAGTGACGTTAACACTTCAGTTATGGCCAAAAAAAAACACTGCAGCCTTTCCTCCAAGGGGTATAATGAATTAAGCCTAACGCTTGAGTATTACCCAGAGCAATTTTAGGTTAGTTCTACAAACCGGATTCCAAAAAAGTTGGGTCACTAAACAAATTGTGAATAAAAACTGAATGCAATGATGTGGAGATGGCAAAAGTCAATATTTTATTCGTAATAGAACATAGATGACAGATCAAAAGTTTAATCTGAGTAAATGTAACATTTTAAAGGAAAAATATGTTGATTCAAAATTTCACAGTGTCAACAAATCCCAAAAAAGTTGGGACAAGTAGCAATAAGTGGCTGGAAAAAGGAAATTGAGCATATAACGAACAGCTGGAAGACCAATTAACACTAATTAGGTCAATTGACAACATGATTGGGTATAAAAAGAGCTTCTCAGAGTGTCAGTGTCTCTCAGAAGCCAAGATGGTAAGAGGATCACCAATTCCACCATTGTTGCGCAGAAAGATAGTGCAGCAATACCAGAATGGTGTTACCCAGCGTAAAATAGCAAAGACTTTTAAGTTATCATCATCAACCGTGCATAACATCATCAAAAGATTCAGAGAATCTGGAACAATCGCTGTGCGTAAGGGTCAAGGCCGTAAAACTCTACTGGATGCTCGTGATCTCCGGGCCCTTAAACGTCACTGCACCTCAAACAGGAATGCCACTGTCAAGGAAATAACAGAATGGGCTCAGGAATACTTCCAGAAAGCATTGTCAGTGAACACAATCCACCGTGCCATCCGCCGTTGCCAGCTGAAACTCTACAGTGCAAAGAGGAAGCCATTTCTAAGCAAGCTCCACAAGCTCAGACGTTTGCACTGGGCCAGGGGTACAGTATTTTCTGAACTGTAGGTCGCACCTTTATATAAGTCGCTTTGTCCAATTATTGTCAATAAATTGGAAAAATCCATAAACAGGTCGCACCTTTATATAAGTCGCTCCTACGTCACCACCGACGTAACGCGTCACCCACCGCTGATGTGACGCATCACCGCTGAGACAACCCGGAAATGTGGTCCGAGTGTTTAGCTCTGCTGCAAATGTCTGCCACAGGAGAAGATTAAAGGCCCCCCCAGAGCTCTGCGTTCGGCCGTACGCCGTACTACGCGCGCGTTCTGTGCGTGCGCGTTCGCCCGCACAACTCTGCGTTCGTTCTCGCGTTTTCGCTCCAAATTCACAGCGCAGAGCGTTCGCTGATTGGTCATTTGCTGACATGCCTACTGAATTGATTGACAGGTCGGGGGGAGAAAGGAAAAAAAGGCGAGCCGGCAGCTTCACACAGCTTCAGCGCAGGCTGCGCACCGATGTTCTATCTTATTAAAAAGTTCTAAAAAATAAAAAAAAACAGGGAGCGCTGGTCCTGCAGCCCACCAGGAAATTTGCAGAACCTCGCGCAGCCACGTTGGACACAAGTTTAATTTGCTCGCGACAAATTCTTTCATTTCCTCATCAGCGGAGGAGGAAGCGAATCACTTCACACAAAAGTCAAGTGATCGCTTCAAGCGATCACTTGACTTTTGGCAAAAAAATCTAAAGAAAAGTCCAGATCAGGGATGAAGAAGGGGAATTTAATACATTTGTGTCTCATACAAAACAGTCTGGTGCCGGGCAGTTTATTGTGAGACAACGCGCCTCGCGTACGCGGTCGTAAAATTTGAGCTTGGCGCGTACATGGTACGCTTGTGCCTCTGCGTACGCACGGCGTGCGTACGGCGTAGTGCGGCGTACGGACGAACGCAGAGCTCTGAGGGGGCCTTTACACTTAAAAACAATTATTTGTTTGCTAAAAATTATAGCAAATATGTGTCCGAGCTGAACTTTCCCTTAATAAATGAACGTAATTGTGAAATGAGCTGGATTAAAAAATTTGTTTCGCTACGTCTGATGATACGTGGGCGCGTAGAGGGCGGAAACCCTGCATTTCGTTAAAATTTAACAACAGAAACGCCTAAAAAATATATTTGTTAGCTGACATTATTGTAAGAGTGTGTCTCAGTTTAACTTTTGTTAATAAAATGATTATAATGGTCAAATCAGCTGAATTTAAATAGTTTCGCTACCACGTAAACAAAACCAGTGCGCGCACCCACAGAGCAGACCCGCTGTGAGCGAGCGAACAGACCTGCATCTATTTTAATTTTAGCAAGATAAACACCTAAAAAAATAGATTTGTTAGCTGACATTATTGTAAGAGTGTGTCTCAGTTTAACTTTTGTTAATAAAATGATTATAATGGTCAAATCAGCTGAATTTAAATAGTTTCGCTACCACGTAAACAAAACCAGTGCGCGCACCCACAGAGCAGACCCGCTGTGAGCGAGCGAACAGACCTGCATCTATTTTAATTTTAACAAGATAAACACCTAAAAAAATAGATTTGTTAGCTGACATTATTGTAAGAGTGTGTCTCAGTTTAACTTTTGTTAATAAATGCACTTTGACGGTTACAACGACATAAATAAAGCGGCTTTAAAATTACTACACGCTCACCCGCCCATAAAGATGACAGAAACAGATATTTATTTTACGGTTTTTATTCAAACAAATTGTTTATTCAAACCCTTCGAATTCCTCATCCTCTGTGTCGCTTGCAAAAAGTTCAGCCAGAGAACGAGGAAGGTTTCCCATCGTCAAAGGTCCCTGTCCCTCCATCTCCTCCTCCTCACCGCTGTCTGAGTCCTCAGCAGCTCCAGCTGACGGTGGGAGGATGCCAGCCTTTCTGAAGCCAGCCACTACGGTTCTGGTGCCTGCGCCCCTAGCAGTCAAAAGTGGCACTGCACCATTTTTGGCCAAAATGAAAAACGGTCATATCTGAACCAAAAATGGGTCTAAAAACATGGGGAAAAAATCCATAAATAGGTCTCACCTCTCTATAGGTTGCAGGGCATGCAAATTAGGTAAAAAGGTGTGACATATAGTCCAGAAAATACAGTAATTTTAAATGGAGAGTGGCAAAATGGAAGACTGTTCTGTGGTCAGATGAGTCACGATTTGAAGTTCTTTATGGAACACTGGGACGCCATGTCATCCGGACCAGAGAGGACAAGGATAGCCCAAGTTGTTATCAACGCTCCGTTCAGAAGCCTGCATCACTGATGGTATGGGGTTGCATGAGCGCTTGTGGCATGGGCAGCTTGCATGTCTGGAAAGGCACCATTAATGCAGAGAACTATGTTCAGGTTCTAGAACAACATATGCTCCCATCTAGACGTCATCTCTTTCAGGGAAGACCCTGCATTTTTCAACAAGATAATGCCAGACCACATTCTGCAGCAATCACAACATCATGGCTACGTAGGAGAAGGATCCGGGTACTGAAATGTCCAGCCTGCAGTCCAGATCTTTCACCTATAGAGAACATTTGGCGCATCATAAAGAGGAAGGTGCGACAAAGAAGGCCCAAGACGATTGAACAGTTAAAGGCCTGTATTAGACATGAATGGGAGAGCATTCTTACCCTGATGCATGCTCAATAATCCAGGTAGAAAAATCTAAAAAAAACTAAGTCTGGTCCTCTGGAAATTATAAAACAAAACAAAACAAAGCAAAAAAATTGTAGAAATGTTTCGTCTTTTCTACAAATTTTTTTTTTTTTTGATGTCCAGAGGACCAGACTTAGCTTTTTTAGAGAGCATTCCTTCTTCTAAACTTGAGAAACTGGTTTCCTCTGTCCCCAGACGTCTGTTGAGTGTTGTAAGAAGAAGGGGGGATGCCACACAGTGGTAAAAATGGACTTGTCCCAACTTTTTTGGGATTTGTTGATGCCATGAAATTTTGAAACAACATATTTTTCCCTTAAAATGATACATTCTCTCAGTTTAAACTTTTGATCTGTGATTTGTGTTCTATTCTGAATAAAATATTAGATGTTGGCACCTCCACATCATTGCATTCAGTTTTTATTCACAATTTGTTTAGTGTCCCAACTTTTTTGAAATCCGGTTTGTAAATCAACTGGACGAAGCTTAATTTTAGAGCAAAATTAACGTTTTGCATGTTTATAACGCTCTCAGACCACTTCTGGTTAGCGAAGTTGCTAACGTTTCCAGCTCGCTCTCCGCCCACCCAAGCAAAAAAAAACGGAAAAAAAACCACACAACATATATAAACTGTTATGTCCAAAAAATACAGTCACAAAATCACGTATTGTACTGTAACGTTCTACTGCCTTTTAGTTCACTAAACAGCGTGCACCAGACCGAAACAGAGCAGCCTGAAGTCCTTAAAGTGCGGCTAACCCCCCTGTGGATCTGTAGCTCCGCCCCAAGACCAGATTCAAAAACCTATGAAAATGGGAGTGTCGAGAGACAAGAAGGGGAGGAGGTTGTGGGTTGTGCTGCGTTCACACCCCTCCAGCAACAATCTAAAACAAACTAAAACTCTAGCATACAACTTACAACAAGCAACAACAAAGAATAATTATGTAGATGTATTTATCTATTCTCACCCCGATCTATCCGAAACAAAAGGCTTTTTTTTAACTAAAATTTTCCGTGACCGGGGATCGAACCCGGGTCCTTTGAGTTCCAAACCAGCTCCCTACCTCTTGATCAACTTGGCATTTGTGCAAAACCAGTCGAGTATAAGAAAACAAATACAACCACATAATTTTAGAACGCTGGAGTTTTGATTAGATTTTGATAAAGTGAAAAGTATTCTTAAAATGAATAAGTTGCTAATCTGAAAATTATATCGATCAGTGGTGCTTGTATGGTACAGACTGTCGCACCCCGAGAGAGTGTGTGTGCGCGCGGACAGAAAGGAAGAATGCAGAGACGATCTCTGCAAGGGGAGTGGCTATGGTTGAGACGATGTGACGTCACACATGAGCGTTTTGACCAATAAGAAAATTAAGGTGCAATTCAACAGTTCAACCCATAGGAGTACCGTAAACATGTTTTTAGACCAAATATTGCCGATTGAAACAAATACGCGCAATTACATGAAAATTAACACAGACATAGTGCTATAAAACATTCAAAACACATTCTAGGGAGTTTATCAGCTAAAAAAAGTTAATTTTGAGTTGAGTTACACTTTATGGGACACACAGAAGTTTGATATAAACAGGTATTCTGCTCACCTCATGTTGAAAGCTGGCTAGAAACAGTCTGCTCAGACTTGGTCACCTGCCGGTGTGTTACCATTAAACTATATGAAACAAGCTACCACTTCGAAAGACGGGAGACTGGCATTTCAGGCACAAAGCTGTTAGACATGGGCTGGCTGCAGGTCACCGGTCGCTTCAGCTAGGACCCACCTCCAGCCCACGCCACTTCCTCCGGCTCAGATCTCCCTCAGAAGTGACACTCACACTAAATAAATCAAGGAAGCATGAATTCAGTTTTATCAATTGTATTAAAATCAAGGCAGGAAGTGGTTACAGTTTACAGCACTGGCCTCTCCGCTCTGTGACGCGATCAAGAGCCGGAGGGGCAGATGTCCCGTGTCATTATAAATGTATATGGCTCTAAAACTCCTCCTTTCACAGAAGGGGAGCTCAACCTGTCACGTGTATGAAGGGGCATGACTAAAGGCCCCCTCATAGCTCTGCGTTCGGCCGTACGCCGCTCTACGCCGTCCGTGCGCCGTCCATGTGCAGAGGCACAAGCGTACCATGTGCGCGCCAAGCTCAAATTTTACGACCGCGTACGCAAATGCGTTGTCACACAATAAACTGTCCGGCGCCGGACTGTTTTGTATGTGACACAAATGTATTAAATTCCTCTTCTTCATCCCTGATCTGGCCTTTTGTTTTGTTTTTTTGCCAAAAGTCAAGTGATCGCTTCCTCCTCCGCTGACTCCATGACTGAAATGATGAGGAAATGAATGAATTTGTCACGAGCGAATTAAACTCGTGTCCAACGTGGCTGCGCGAGGATCTGCAGATTTCCTGGTGGGCTGTGGGCTGCAGGACCAGCGCTCCCTGTTTTTTTTTATTTTTTAGAACTTTTTTATAAGATATAAACACAGAAAACCGCTGCGCTGAAGCTGCCGGCTCACCTTTTTTTTCTCCCCCGACCTGTCAATCAATTCAGTAGGCGTGTCAGCAAATGACCAATCAGCGAACGCTCTGCGCTGTGGCTGCTCAAATGACGTCAAGATTTTGGAGCGAAAACGCGAGAATGAACGTGAGAACGAACACAGAGCTGTGTGGGTGAACGCGTGCACACAGAACGCGCTCGTAGAGCGGCATTCGGCCGAACGCAGAGCTATGGGGGAGCCTTAAGTGTGATCTCAATGGATCTTACGTGGATTGACGTGTAAGGAAATATGAGACAGTGCTTCAAAAGACTTTCTACGTGATGTGGCAAGCAAAATAAACTATTCCTTGACAGATATTTAATCCATGGAAGACTCTTTTTAGAGTTGCTGGCCCAGTTTAACCTAGTCAGAACCGGGTCATAATTTCATTATAATCCCGTCTCTGAGCAGATCAAAAACTCCAGGACCACTCTAGATAAAGTATCTAACAATCCAGTATTGAATGAAGAATGCTACCTGTATGGTAAGAGAAATGTCTTCAGTTACAGGACAGATATTCAGCTGCTTTGTTTTTACACTTGTTGAATTTAATATGTGCTGGATGACAGAATCCACACCAACATATTTCCACTGTCAAAGTTTTCATTACAATGCTATTTTTTACTTTATAGCGCTGTCACTAAAGTTTAGTATGAGACAAACATTTACGTAAGTCTGGTTACTAAACTGAAGACCAAGTTGACTGACGTATTTTCCGGAATATAGGTTGCAGCTTTTTATCATATTTGCATGCCCTCCGACCTATATTCAGGTGCGACCTATTTATGGCTTTTTATCAAATAAGCTGATTTGTAATCATTTATTAACAAAAATTAAACTGAGACACACTCTTACAATAATGTCAGCTAACAAATATATATTTTTAGGTGTTTATCCTGCTAAAATTATTCATTTATTAAAGAAAAGTTCAGCTCAGACACATATTTGCTATAATTTTTATCAAACAAATAATTGTTTTTAAGTGTTAATCTTCTTAAAAGCCTTGCTGTGCGCTCCTGTGGCAGACATTTGCAGCAGAGCTAAACACGGTCGGTGCGACCTATATTCAGGTGCGACCTATATATGGATTTTTCCAATTCTTTGGCAATAATTGGACAATGCGACCTATATTCAGGTGCGACCTATACTCCAGAAAATACGGTACCTGTCCATGTGAAACAAAATATTAGATGTGACCTCAAGATTAACACATTCCTAAAATGTCCTATTTGTAAGAAGGAACTACCGGTACTGTACATTGGTGCTAATTTGAAACACAGCAAAGAAGGCTATTTATGGGACAGATCTGGTTGGCAGGCCACAGACTGACAGTCTACTGGATGGAAGACGAAACGTTTCTCTCTTTAAAAAATTGGTCCAGATGATATGATTTAACATTTTTTGTTGTTATCTACCTGGATGATTCAGTCTACAACCCTTTTTTTTGCATTGGTGCTAATACAGTAGTTACTGTCTGTGTGTGTCAGGAATCCAGAACAGTGATGCTGCATGGTACCAGTGTCTGACGGCTCCCCTCAGTGATGAGCAGAAAAAACAGCTCCAGGAGATCTACAGCATCTCTCAACAGAGGAGGAGCACCGCTGCCAAAGGTCACTGGTGAGAAAGCCACTACTCCAAGACAGAAGAGAGGGAGAGAGAAGAAACTGATGCCCCTTTTCCACTGTGACAGCACGGGTCAAATATGCTCGGTTCAGCACTTTTTTTTTTTTTTTTTCACTTTTCCACTAGTACGTTACTTTGTACAAACCGGATTCCAAAAAAGTTGGGACACTAAACAAATTGTGAATAAAAACTGAATGCAATGATGTGGAGATGGTAAATGTCAATATTTTATTTGTAATAGAACATAGCTGACAGATCAAAAGTTTAATCTGAGTGAATGTAACATTTTAAAGGAAAAATATGTTGATTCAAAATTTCACAGTGTCAACAAATCCCAAAAAAGTTGGGACAAGTAGCAATAAGTGGCTGGAAAAAGGAAATTGAGCATTTGGGGGAGTGGTGGCGCAGTGGTTAGAGACGGTGGGCCTGTGATTGGAAGATCTCCGGTTCAAGCCCCGGTACCAACATCAAAAAATGTGGGTGGAAAAAGGTGAAACACCCAATCCTGCCTCCACCCTCATTTGCCCCACTCTGGGCCCCTGAGCAAGGCCCTTAACCCCCACCATCTGCTCCCTAAACAGGTCTCTCTTGAAAATGAGTTCTCGTAGCTCAATGAGTCAGAGTCAGAGAGTCTTTATTGTCATTTGCACCGCATGTGGTACATGTGATGAAAACGAGATTATGTACACGGGGTCCCAGTTACATCCAACAACAAATGCAAGAGAAAAACAGTAATAACATCTAGAATTAACTAAGAAAAACATCAACTAGTAATACACTAAGCCCTAATGTAATAGAAAAACATCATTATAAACAGCAGCACGAACATGAGTCTGTATGAGCAGATGGTCACAGATGAACACAGCAACAAGAAAACAGATCAGCATCAGCATGATGTGATATTTTGCAGTGTTTATTCTTATTATTTATTTATTCATGAGTCTAACAGCCTCAGGGTAGAAGCTGTTCCTCAGTCTAGTGGTTCTACATTTGATGCTCCTCAACCTCCGTCCTGAGGGGAGTGGGGCAAAGAGTGAGTGTGCTGGGTGAGTGAGGTCTTTCATGATGCAGGTGGCTCTTTTCCTGCATCTGGAGGTGTAAATGTCTGTGATGGTGGGGAGACTGACTCCAACATCTTCTGTGCAGCCTTCACCACTCTCTGCAGAGCTTTCCTCTCTTCAACTGTGCAGCCTCCATGCCACACGTTGATGCTGGAGCACAGGATGCTCTCCACTGCACACCTGTAGAACGAGGTGAGAACTGGGCTGCTCAGACCAGCTCGTCTCAGCCGTCTGAGGAAGTAGAGTCTCTGATGACCTTTCTTGATCAGGCTGGTGGTGTTGTTGCTCCAGCTGAGGTTATCATTCATGTGTACACCCAAGTATTTGTAGCTGGAGACCACTTCCACTGCAGACCCACCTATTTTCAGTGGGGCATGGGTGTGTTTGTTCCTTCTGAAGTCCACAATCATCTCCTTTGTCTTCTTCACATTCATGTGAAGATTATTCTCTTTGCACCAGCTCTCCAGATGTTCCACCTCCTGTCTGTAGCTGGACTCATCATTGTTTGTGATGCATCCCACCACCGCTGTATCATCTGCAAACTTAACAATATGACAGCCTGGAAGTGTGGCTGTACAATCATATGTGAGCAGAGTGAACAGAAGGGGGCTCAGCACACATCCCTGAGGAGAGCCAGTGCTGAGGGTTATGGTGGAGGAGGAGAAGTTGTGGATCTTCACGGACTGTGGTCTATCTGTTAAGAAGTCTAGTATCCAGTTACAAATAGAGGGGCTTAGTCCAAGTGTAGATAGTTTGTCTATCAGAGTTTGGGGGATCATGGTGTTGAAGGCAGATGTGAAGTCCACAAAGAGCAGACGCACGTATGAGTCTTTCTGATCCAGGTGGGTGAGAGCAGTGTGGACCACGGAAGAAATGGCGTCCTCTGTTGATCGGTTCTCACGGTATGCGTATTGATGAGGGTCCTCATTGATGTTGACGGTTGCCTTGATGTGGGACATGACCAGTTTCTCAAAACATTTAGCGACTATCGGGGTGAGGGCCACCGGTCTATAGTCATTCAGACCAGTCACTGTGGAGCTCTTTGGGACTGGGATGATGGTCGCGGTCTTCAGGCAGGTGGGAACTGACTCCAGTGCAAGTGAGGTGGTGAAGATGTCAGCCAGCACCTCACAGAGCTGGTCCGCACATTCCTTCAGAACTTTCCCTGGGATGTTGTCTGGTCCGGTTGCTTTATGAGGATTAATCCTTCTGAGACTGCCTATGAGACTACCTGGATAAATAAAGGGTAAATTTTAAAAACATAACGAACAGCTGGAAGACCATTTAACACTAATTAGGTCAATTGACAACATGATTGGGTATAAAAAGAACTTCTCAGAGTGTCAGTGTCTCTCAGAAGCCAAGATGGTAAGAGGATCACCAATTCCACCATTGTTGCACAGAAAGATAGTGCAGCAATACCAGAATGGTGTTACCCAGCGTAAAATAGCAAAGACTTTTAAGTTATCATCATCAACCGTGCATAACATCATCAAAAGATTCAGAGAATCTGGAACAATCGCTGTGCGTAAGGGTCAAGGCCGTAAAACTCTACTGGATGCTCGTGATCTCCGGGCCCTTAAACGTCACTGCACCTCAAACAGGAATGCCACTGTCAAGGAAATAACAGAATGGGCTCAGGAATACTTCCAGAAAGCATTGTCAGTGAACACAATCCACCGTGCCAGCTGAAACTCTACAGTGCAAAGAGGAAGCCATTTCTAAGCAAGCTCCACAAGCTCAGACGTTTGCACTGGGCCAGGGGTCATTTAAAATGGAGTGTGGCAAATGGAAGACTGGTCAGATGAGTCACGATTTGAAGTTCTTTATGGAACACTGGGACGCCATGTCATCCGGACCAGAGAGGACAAGGATAGCCCAAGTTGTTATCAACGCTCCGTTCAGAAGCCTGCATCACTGATGGTATGGGGTTGCATGAGCGCTTGTGGCATGGGCAGCTTGCATGTCTGGAAAGGCACCATTAATGCAGAGAACTATGTTCAGGTTCTAGAACAACATATGCTCCATCTACATCTTCATCCCTGAAAGAGTGACCGCTGGCCTGGAGATGAGGCCAGCGATTTAGCTCTTAATCATGACTTGAACTTGAAACAGGTTTCATATACAGGGTGATAATTTATTTTTAAGTTTCTGGTAAATT
>JBBPBX010006759.1:54273-67434 GCA_038048925.1 Garcialebias charrua
TTTTAATGAACTTTTATTCACCATTAAGAGAGTTCTGCGATGAGTTAAACTCAAAGCAGTCTGCTCCTCAGATAATTAATGTTAAATTATTATTTTTAAACATGAATGTTTCTGTTAACTTATTTTATAATGTATATGAATATTTCTGTTCAGTGCCCTGAGATGACTTCTGTTGTGATATGGCGCTTTTGAAATAAACTAAATTGAAATTAAATCTCTGATGAACAAATTCTACAAAAATATCTACCTGTATATTTATTTATTTGTGTTCTATTTCGTATAAGATTCGCCCTTTAGGCCATTTGCTAGTGGGTAAATCCCTCCGCGCCGCGCACTGAAAATTTTAGTCCATGCCCACCTGCTGTGGGTGGACCTCACCGATCGTATAAAATACGGCGAGACCGTTCAAACGACTCCCAATTTCATTCAGCCGTCAAGCACTGAAGACCTACAAGAAGATGTCCAACACCATCAGAATCTGCTCGTCCTACCAGGTTAGCTACATGATGAGCTTCGACCGGCACAACGTGTGTGAAGGATGCCGTGGTCCCCGTCACGCTGAGCTCGCCGCCACCTGCCATTCCTGTGTACTCCTCCCTCTCGAGGAGCAGCAGAGACGTGCAGCCTTGTTTAAGGCTATCGCTGATGACGAGTGGCACATGGTGGAGGAAACATCGCTGGACGACGCCATCGCTTTTTTTGATGTCGGGTGAATCGAATGGTTCACCCGGCGGTAATGATGCTGGCAGCAGCCCCGTTGCCCCCTTCCTCCTGGAGAGCGTGATCATGGAGGTGGGGCGGCCGAGCGGATGCTCGACGCCTTTCGCACCTCCTAGGCCGGAGACCACCACGCTCCCAGCCATTGGCGCCCTCCTGTTGGAGCTACCCGCCATTATCCAGGAGGCTGCAGGACACGAAGGGCCTTTTTGTCCCTCCCACCGCCCCGATCGGATGATCTGGCGGAAGGTTTGGCTCCACCGCGGCCCGGCGCCCTGCTCCCATCTGGCCTCGCTTTCCGGCTGTGACATCACACTGGAACGAGGCTGCAGCCGGCCCCGGGAAGATGAAAGCTCCTGTCTCCTCTTTCACTCCCATCACCAGAGTGGAGGGGTTTACCGAGCGGAATTTTCCCTTGGTTCCCCCCCTGGAGCCAAGCCTCGCGGAAGTGTTCGGGGCAAAAGTTCCCAGGATGGACCAGAGACCGGTGCCTCCTGGAAAGCATGACCAGAGGGTGATCCAGCTCTTAAAAAGAGCTCATCATTGCTCCTTTCAGGCCGCAGCTGCGAATAATAATATTGCCCTGTTTGCCTATAGCATCTCACAAAGGCTGGAGGAAACAGACCTGCCAGAGGAAACAAAAAGCTCACTCTGCAAGGCTGCTGACGTCATTCTAAACCTCTGCGCTGCGTCCACGGTCTGCCTCTCCCGCACCGCCGCCTGGATGACAATGGTCCAGAGGGCAGTCTGTCTCCGCCTCGCTCCATCCATGCCTGAGAGGTTGCAGAAAGACTTGCTGGAAGGCCCTATCACGTCGGATGCGCTGTTTGGGGCGAACTTCAAATCTCTGCTTGAGAAATCAAAGAAGAGCGAGGAGGTGTCAGAAACTGTTCACCATCTGATGACGTCACAGTCCTCCTCCCGCCGCCCCTCTGGCTGGAGAGACCGCTGGGGCCAGCGGCAACAACGGAGATGCTCCACAGCTGCCGGTCAAACACAGAGTCGGGTGATGGCGGTAGGGGCTTTAAAATGGTTGATGTCCATGACATCCATGGCACGACAAAGTCATGCACGCCCACTCTCCGAGCGTTACGCAGAGTGGCAACGAGTGTGTTCATTGGACAGATGGATGAACAAATTAATAAGCAAGGGCTACACGCTTCAATTTGCAGCTCGTCCCCTGCCGTTCAGAGGGATTATAGAGACAATTCTATCATCCCCAGAACAGACCTCGTCCCTCCAGTCAGAAGTTCAGGAACTCCTGGTGAAAAATGTAATCTCCAGAGTCCTCGACAGAGAGGAAAACACAGGCTTTTATTCCCGCTACTTCCTAATGCCGCAAAAAATGGGAGGGATGAAGCCCATCCTCGATTTGTCAATGTTCAACACATTGATTATGGAGAGACGGTTCCACATGCTCACAATAAAACAGCTGCTGCAGAACGTTCACCAGAACAACTGGTTCACCAGCATAGATTTGTGGGACGCATACTTCCATGTCCCCATCATTCCAAAACACAGGAAGTTCCTGCGTTTCGCCTTCCAGGGGGTGTCGTACCAGTACAACAGGCTGCCTTTTGGCTACTCCCTGGCCTCACGCACATTCTCCAAATGCGTGGAGACGGCTCTCCAGTCGTTACGCACGGCAGGAATGAGAATCCTCTTTTACCTGGATGACACTTCTGTTGGCACGGTCCAGGGAACGGCAGATGGCACGGTGGATTGTGTTCACTGACAATGCTTTCTGGAAGTATTCCTGAGCCCATTCTGTTATTTCCTTGACAGTGGCATTCCTGTTTGAGGTCATGAGCATCCAGTAGAGTTTTACGGCCTTGACCCTTACGCACAGCGATTGTTCCAGATTCTCTGAATCTTTTGATGATGTTATGCACGGTTGATGATGATAACTTAAAAGTCTTTGCTATTTTACGCTGGGTAACACCATTCTGGTATTGCTGCACTATCTTTCTGCGCAACAATGGTGGAATTGGTGATCCTCTTACCATCTTGGCTTCTGAGAGACACTGACACTCTGAGAAGCTCTTTTTATACCCAATCATGTTGTCAATTGACCTAATTAGTGTTAATTGGTCTTCCAGCTGTTCGTTATATGCTCAATTTCCTTTTTCCAGCCACTTATTGCTACTTGTCCCAACTTTTTTGGGATTTGTTGACACTGTGAAATTTTGAATCAACATATTTTTCCTTTAAAATGTTACATTTACTCAGATTAAACTTTTGATCTGTCATCTATGTTCTATTACGAATAAAATATTGACATTTGCCATCTCCACATCATTGCATTCAGTTTTATTCACAATTTGTTTAGTGTCCCAACTTTTTTGGAATCCGGTTTGTAGTCTAAGTAACTGATTGGATTCATTGGGTTTAATGGACAAATATAATTGTGTCATCAGCATAACAATGAAAATGTATCCAGAAGACTTCATCAGTCTGAGGCCTTCCACCAAGATCAGTCTTATAAATAGCACCTTGTTGCTTTGTTTGCTGATGAGCATGCATCAGGGTGTTAACGGTCAAAGGTTTCAGGCCAGATGACCTCTTGCTGCTCACAGAAACAGCCTGAGGACAACCTGGCCAAAATGGTTCAGATAAAAGATTTGTAAGCTCCATCATCCAGGTACATAAATCACAAAGGCACTGATGAAACATCAATGAGGTGCAATTTTTGACAGATGTATTTTGGATGAAAGACAAAATGTTTCTCCCTAAAAGAAACTTTCCAGATGACATGATTTTTATTTTTATTTATTTATTTATTTTTTATGTGATCCACCCAGAAAGGCCCCTGCCGGGATTTGATCCAATGACCTTCTCACTGAGAGGCAGCAACTCTACCAACTGGGCCACCAAAATATATAAAGCTGAAAACTTTTTAGCTTTATATGTTTTAGACCCAATTTTCCTCATCAATTAATTTATTTGAACTATGTAAAAATTTTGCTTTTAATCCAAATATAAACTGAAATTAATTCCATGTTGTAAGGTAGCAAAATAGAGAAATTACCATGAGAGGTGAAGACTTTTGCAAAGTACTGCATTCTGTTACGTTTCCTCAATTCTACAGTCTGGTTCATTCAGAACCTTCTATAAAAAACATTACAAAAAATATGTAAAGAAGCATTTTTCACTTATGGTTTAGTCTGTACTTAATCTGTACTTGTGATTTTAGAGCTCCCAAACTCAAGAGAGGCTGCAGCATCAGAGGAGGGTGTCAAAAAGAGAAAAGTGAAGACTAAAGAACCTGGTCTGACCTTACCTACACAGTTTATAATCTAAACCCAGAGTACACCATATCAGGCTTGAGCAATGTCACCAAAGCCCAATCCCAGAGTATCATCAGGACAGGATACCATTGATGAGGCTGGGCCGGACTCTGGGTCGTCGAGGACCTGAAGCAGGACTGTAATATTCTTTTTCTAAGTGAGGGCAGTTGTCCTTTGTCTGTGTGTAAATGTCTGTATTGGGACTTTGGTAGATGGTCTGCATTACAAATGTAAATGTTCCTGATCAGCAACAATTTTAAGATGTTCTGTACCATGCAACTTTTGTTATGAGAACATCTGTCAGAAACTCTAAAACATGTAAAAGACTGGAATCTCTTCTTCTTGTCTTTCTGTAGCTGAAAACTGAACTCCCGAAGCACGGTTCATAACAAAGAATGTTCTGTCTGTGTAGACTGCAGAAATTCAAAGACCTACAGCTGTGACTGACACACTTTAGAAATGTAAAATACCCAGGGAATGTTGGAGGAAGCAGGTTTTTGTGATTTATTTACCAATTTTGGTTTTGTAACCTTTTTCAGAACTAATTTAATAAAATCATAAAAGAGTTGTGAAAGTTTGCTAAACTGGTCTCTTACTTTGTCATCATTCATTCATTCATTCTGCTTCAGTTCTAATCTGATCACATTCACACTGTAAGATCAAATCTGCTGACTTGTGATAATCGACACAGGAAAGAAACCAGGAAGGACAGATGGTGGTGAATTTTGCCAAGACAATGGAAATTAATATTCAACACTTATTTCCAATAGAGGGAGGAACATAGTGACGTATAAAGGCTCCAGTATACTCTCATGGACCTTTTTCCACGCGGGCTCGACACGCACTGTCCGTAGAAGGTTGAGACTTCATACTCGAGCGTCCACCCTGAGCGACTGCAGAGCAGCTCCACAGGCAAGGGGCGTTTACCTTCAGGACAAATTGAGATCGCCAATTTGCCATTTGCTGATATGCCTACTGGATTGATTGACAGGTCGCAAAAAAATAAAACAAATAGAGCTGGCAGCCACAGTGGTGTTCTGTGTTTATATGTTGTTAATAAAAAGTTTTAAGTGCTGGCCCTGCAGCCCACACATCAGACCAGCCCACCAGGAAATCTCCAGACCCTCCTGCAGCCACACTGGACCTGATTTTAATTATCTCGTGACAAATTCCTTCACTTCTCACCATTTCAGCCATGGTGTGGTGGAATAGTGAAGTGCAGGAAGCTATTCAAAGAAAGAGGTTAGCCAAGAAGAAAATATTCAAGAGGATTCAAGGTTCTGTATTTGTCATTCGCACCCCATGTGGTACATGTGGTGGAACGAAATTATGTACAGTGTCCCAGTTACATCCAAGAATAAAATGTTATAGAAAAACAGTACTATCTAAGATATGAACTAAAAAACAAACTAAATATACACTAAGCACTAGTAGCATACAAACATTATGCCGAACAGCAGCACAAACATGAGTCTGTGTGAGCAGATGAGAACGAATGAACACAGCAACATGAAACATCAGCAGCAACATGATGTGATTTTCACAGTGATTATTCTGGTTATATATTCATGAGTCTAACAGCCTCAGGGTAGAAGCTGTTCCTCTAGTGGTTCTACACTTAATGCTCCTCAACCTCCTTCCTGAGGGGAGCGGGACAAAAAGTGCTTCATGATGCAGGTGGCCCTCTTCCTGCATCTAGAAGTGTTGTCTGTGATGGTGGGGAGGTTGACTCCAACATCTTCTGTGCAGCCTTCACCACTCTCTGCAAAGCTTTTCTTTCTGCAGCTGTGCAGCCTCCATGCCACACGATGCTGGAGCACAGGATGCTCTCCACTGCACATCTGTGGAAGGAGGTGAGGACTGAGCTTCTCAGACCAGCTCGTCTCAGCCGTCTGAGGAAGTAGTCTCTATGACATAATATATCATACCATACAGTTTTATTTATAGAGCACTTAAAACAGCGACAAGGCCAACCAAAGTGCTGTACAAACAACAGGCAACACATAGGCAACATACACAATGAAGTAAAAAACAATATAGACAAGAATTTGTCGCAGATAATAAATATAACGACCAAACACATGTCAATCTGGTGTTGAAAACAACAGAATAGTAGTGGGTCTTAAATGGGATTTGAAAACCGAGAGGGAGGGGACCTGTCTGACGAGCAGAGGTAACTCGTTCCAAAGTCTTGGGCCTGCTACAGAGAAGGCCCTGTCACCTCTGCATTTAAGACGAGTTCCTGGAACTGTGAGAAGTAACTTGTCCACTGACCTCAGAGAACGTTGTGGGACATAGCAGGTTGTAGCAGATCAGAGAGAGAGGCGGGGGCGAGACTGTTCAGTGATTTGTAGACATACAGGAGAATTTTGAACTGGATTTGAAGATGAACCAGTACCCAGTGCAGGGAGGCCAAGACTGGTGTAATGTGCTCTCTTTTGCCTGTACTGGTTAAAAATTGGGCTGCTGCGTTCTGGACCAGTTGTAGTCGTGCAATGGTGGCCTGACGGATACCAAACAGGAGTGAATTTCAGTAATCAAGCCTAGATGTAATAAACGCGTGTATTACTGTCTCTGTTCTCCGATATGTGTATATTTAATAAACCCTTGAGGCTACACAGAAGCATGCGTGACACGACTCCGTCTTAACAGGTAACCTTTATTACGGTCCGACCCGCAACACAATACAACACAAAGGTTCCTACCAACAGCCTGATACTACATCCCCCTTTCTGAATAGGATTTGTTGTGAGGGTCTACAAACATAATTGCACTAATACTTTCCTAAAGCAGAATGTGCTAGAACTCTAACTTATTATCACTGTTATTCATTTCTGATACACCAACAGTGCACAAACTCAAATCTCTTTACAGTCACAGTTCAGCCTAAGAACCCAGATGTATATAAATCTCAGAACAGTAATCTCTGTAACATTTAACTAAGAGGGAGGGGTGGACTACCCAAATCCTCTGAGTGTGGGGATTATTCTGCCCCATGCAGGAAACTCACTCAGTTCCTATGAACAAAGCTGGAGGTCTCCTATTTCTCAGTGAAACTCGACTCTCAGGTGGTGGAGTCTGATGGCTAGCCTCCTGCTGGTCTTCATCTGGATCAGGTGTGTGTGTGTAATTGTCAATGTTTTCTTCATGTACTGTCTCATGTGGAACAGCAGAAGTTTCAGTTGCTCTAGGAGTGTGTGAAAGGTGGTAGTTATTCCTTCTCAGCAAGCCTCTGGGTGTCTCGACAATGTAGGATCGAGGTGGACCTGCTCCAGACACTACTCTTCCTCTTGTTTGCAGATCTGTCACCCACACCTCCTCACCTGGATGTAGAGTTGACATGTTGTGAGCCCGGTGCCTCCGGTTGTAGTTTTGTCTTTGTTTCTGTCTATAATTGTCCTCTGCAGTCCTCAGTTTTTCCATATCAACATTCTTTGGTGTTAGTTGCGACTGAGTAACAGGAACAGTTGTCCTTATCCTCCTTCCCATGAGAAGCTCAGTCGGACTGAATCCATTTGCCAATGGAGCGGAACGGTAGGCCATGAGAGCGAGATACGGATCCTTCGACTTTTTAAGGAGAGTCTTGATGGTTCTGACAGCTCTCTCAGCCTCGCCGTTGCTCTGAGGAAAATTTGGGCTGGAGGTTTCATGGCTGAAACCCCATTCTTGTGCAAATCTTCTGAAGGAATCTGAAGCAAACTGTGGCCCGTTATCAGATCGGAGACATTCTGGTATGCCATGCCGTGCAAAGATGGACTTACAGTGTTCGATCACTCCTTCAGATGTTGTGGAGGTAAGTTTTGCAACTTCAAAAAATCTGGAGAAATAATCCACAACAATCAAATATTGTTTTTCCTTAAACTGGAAAAGATCAGCTCCCACCATGGCCCATGGTCTTTGTGGGAATTCAGTGGGCAGTAGTGGCTCTTTGTGTTTTGTTCTCTCCCGACAGCATGTGTCGCAGGTCTCCAACAGCTTAATCAGCTCGCTGCTGAGACCCGGCCACCACACTGAATGTTTGGCCCTTTCTCTGCATTTAGTTATTCCCAAGTGACCCTCATGTAGTTTCAAAAGAATGTCCTTTCTGAGAGAAGCTGGAATCACTATTCTGCTACCATAAAGAAGCAGACCATTTTGAACAGTAAGTTCACCTGAGAATGGCAGATAAGGCTGAACACTTTTCTCAGTAGAGTATTTATCTGGCCACCCTTCTACACAGAACTTTTTCAGCTGTTTGAGTATGCTGTCGTCGTCCTGATGTTTTTGGATTTCTCTCAGTCGTGGTTCCGTGGCAGGTAAAGATGCAACGACTGAGTCAACATACAAGTTGACCTCCTCTTCTTGCAGACCTCCTGACTCGCTGGAGATTGGAGCTCTGGACAAAACGTCAGCTGTAGCAATATTTTTGCCAGCCACATGGGAAATACTGTAAGAATATCTCATTAGTCGCATTCGTAGTCGCTGTATGCGAGGAGGAAGATCGTTTAGACCCTTCGACCCCAGCAACGGGACTAATGGTTTATGGTCAGTTTCAATGTGGAAACTCTTCCCGATCAGAAACTCTGCGAACCTCTCACAGGCCCATGTTGAAGCGAGAGCCTCTTTCTCAATCTGAGCATACCTCTGCTCCGTGTCGCTGAGAGACCGTGATGCATATGCCACCGGCTTCCACTCTGTATCAGTGTTTTTCTTTTTTGTATGTATATATTTATTCAGATTCAACGCTCACGTGGGCAATGACAGTGAGACCTGGAGGGGTGTGGTTGGGAGGAACGGCCCCCCTGATCTGAACCAGAGTGGTGTTCTGTTATTGGACTTCTGTGCTCGTCATGGATTGTCCATAACGAACACCATGTTTAAGCATAAGGGTGTCCATATGTGCTCTTGGCACCAGGACACCCTAGGTCGCAGTTCGATGATCGACTTTGTTGTCGTCTCATCTGATCTGCGGCCGCATGTCTTGGACACTCGGGTGAGGAGAGGGGCGGAGCTGTCTACTGACCACTACCTGGTGGTGAGTTGGCTCCGATGGTGGGGGAGGATGCCGGTCAGACCTGGCAGACCCAAACGTATCGTGAGGGTCTGCTGGGAACGTCTGGCAGAGTCTCCCGTAAGACGGAGCTTTAACTCCCACCTCCGGGAGAGCTTTGAACACGTTCCGAGGGAGGCGGGGGACATGGAGTCCGAGTGGGCCGTGTTCCGCGCCTCTATTGTCGAGGCAGCTTATCGGAGCTGTGGCCGCAAGGTTGTTGGTGCCTGTCGAGGTGGCAACCCTCGAACCCGGTGGTGGACACCGGCAGTGAGGGATGCTGTCAGGCTGAAGAAGGAGTCCTATTGGGCCTTTTTGGCTTGTGGGACCCCGGAAGCAGCTGATAGGTACCGGCAGTCCAAGCGGCATGCGGCTCGGGTGGTTGCTGAGGCAAAAACTCGGGCGTGGGAGGAGTTCGGAGAGGCCATGGAGAATGACTTCCGTACGGCTTCGAGGCGATTCTGGTCCACCATCCGGCGTCTCAGGGGGGGAAAGAGGTACGAGACCAACACCATTTATGGTGGAGGTGGCGTGCTGCTGACCTCAACTCGGGATGTTGTGAGTCGGTGGGCGGAATACTTCGAAGACCTCCTCAATCCTACTGGCACGTCTTCCACTGAGGAAGCAGAGCCTGGGGACTTTGGGTCGGGTTCTCCGATCTCTGGTGCTGAGGTCGCCGAGGTGGTTAAAAAGCTCCGCGGTGGCAAGGCTCCGGGGGTGGATGAGATTCGCCCGGAGTTCCTTAGGGCTCTGGATGTTGTAGGGTTGTGTTGGCTTACGCGACTCTGCAATATCGCGTGGACATCGGGGGCAGTTCCCTTGGATTGGCAGACTGGGGTGGTGGTTCCCCTATTTAAAAAGGGGGACCGTAGGGTGTGTTCCAACTATAGGGGGATCACACTCTTAAGCCTCCCTGGTAAGGTCTATTCAGGGGTTCTGGAGAGGAGGGTCCGTCGGATAGTCGAACCTCGGATTCAGGAGGAGCAGTGTGGTTTTCGTCCTGGTCGTGGAACACTGGACCAGCTCTACACCCTCAGCAGGGTCCTGGAGGGTGCGTGGGAGTTTGCCCAACCAGTTTACATGTGTTTTGTGGACTTGGAGAAGGCATTCGACCGCGTCCCTCGGGGGGTTCTGTGGGGGGTACTCCGGGAGTATGGGGTACCAGGCCCTTTGATAAGGGCTGTTAGGTCCCTGTACGACCGGTGTCAGAGCTTGGTCCGCATTGCCGGCAGTAAGTCAGGCTCGTTTCCGGTGAGAGTTGGACTCCGCCAAGGTTGCCCTTTGTCACCGATTCTGTTCATAACTTTTATGGACAGAATTTCTAGGCGCAGCCAAGGTGTTGAGAGGATCCGTTTTGGTGACCTTAGAATCGCTTCTCTGTTTTTTGCAGATGATGTGGTCCTACTGGCTTCATCAGTTCGTGATTTACAACTTTCACTGGAGCGGTTTGCAGCCGAGTGTGATGCGGCCGGGATGAGGATCAGTTCCTCCAAATCCGAGGCCATGGTCTTGAGCCGGAAAAGGGTAGCATGCCCTCTCCGGGTCGGGGAGGAGGTCCTGCCCCAAGTGGAGGAGTTTAAGTATCTCGGGATCTTGTTCACGAATGAGGGAAAACTGGAGCGTGAGATCGATAGGCGGATAGGTGCAGCGTCCGCAGTGAAGCGGGCGCTGTACCGGTCTGTCGTGGTGAAGAGAGAGCTGAGTCAAAAGGCAAAGCTCTCAATTTACCGATCGATCTACGTTCCCACCCTCATCTATGGTCATGAGCTTTGGGTTATGACCGAAAGAACAAGATCTCGGATACAAGCGGCTGAAATGAGTTTTCTCCGCAGGGTGGCTGGACTCTCCCTTAGAGATAGGGTGAGAAGCTCAGTCATCCGGGAGGGACTCGGAGTAGAGCCGCTGCTTCTCCACATCGAGAGGAGCCAGTTGAGGTGGCTCGGGCATCTGGTTAGGATGCCTCCTGGACGCCTCCCTGGTGAGGTGTTCCGGGCATGTCCCACCGGGAGGAGACCCAGAGGAAGACCCAGGACGCGCTGGAGGGACTATGTTTCTCGGCTGGCCTGGGAACGCCTTGGGATTCCCCCGGAGGAGCTGCTCCAAGTGGCTGGGGAGAGGGAAGTCTGGGCCTCCCTACTTAGGCTGCTACCCCCGCGACCCGACCCCGGATAAGCGGAAGAAGATGGATGGATGGATGGATGGATATTTATTCAGAATGTACAACTGTATAACATTTACATCCATTGTACAATATTATGTTTTTCCCTTTTTTTAGAAAGAAAAGAAAAAAAAGAAAGAAAAACAATGAGAAGAAAAAAAATGAGAAGAAAAGATAAAAATAAATAAATAAACACCCATCCCACCCACTCTCTCAATGTAGTAACATAGGCAATAATAGTTACATTTTAGAATTAAACTTTTCTTTTTTTTTGAAAGGTCAGAGTTAAAAGAGAAGAATACAACAGAAACATTTAAAAGGATTAACATAAAACAATTACATTGATACTCATCACTCTCCCAGATCTAATCTGGTTAGAATGTCCAGGAAGGGTGTCCATATCCGGTCAAACTTGGTTAATGTCCCACGTGTAGAATGTAGAATTTTTTCAGGAGTGCAATATGATAACAGTTCGTTGATCCAATGTTTTTGGTTTGGTGGTTCTACAGATTTCCAATTCTTAAGAATACACTTTTTTGCAGCAGATGATGCTAACAAAACAAAGTATTTCTTGCAGGGATATATATTCAAGGACATAACATCGCCAAGTATCCAAATCCTGGGGTCAACATCTAAAGAAAGTCCACAAACTGTTGAAGTTGTCAGAATTACATTATTCCAGTAGTTTTGCAAATGTACACAATTCCAAAGCATATGAAGAAGGTCACCTACAGTTGTACCACATCTCTGGCATTTGTCAGTGATATTGGCATTCATTTTATTCAATTTATATGGGGTATAATATATGCGGTGAAAAATATTAAATTGAGTTTGCCTGTGTTTTGTTGATCGTAATATTGTTTGGGATGAATTTAGTAATGTATTCCAGTTTTTGTCATCATATTTACAATTTAAATCCGATTCCCATTTTGATTTATTTGAGTACTTCTCATAAGCTGGTAAATGGTCAATAACAGTTTTATAAACACAAGAAACAAGTCCTTTTGTATTGGTACGTTTGGGGTCTAATAAGCATGTTTCCAGCGGAGTTTCATCTGGTTTATTCGGAAATATCTCTAATGTTAGGCTCTTAATCCAATGTCTGAAAATATTTGAAGTGATTGTGCCTATGTATGTCGTAGCAATCAGACAATTGACTGAAACTGGCAAAGACATTATTAATATAGAGGTTGCTGACTGTTCTAATGCCTTTTCTATTCCAAGTTTGTAGTATACCATCTGCTATAGGTTTAGGAATATTAGGGTTACCTTTAAGTGGCATGTTAACCAAAAATCGTGTGTTTAGTTTTAATAGAGTATGTAACTGAAGCCATGCATCGTAGGTAGCTAAAATTAAAGGATTTGATGTAATTTTAGTCAGCTGCTTTTTTGAACCCAAGAATGGAATAATTGCCAATGATACAGATTTTAATTCTTGTTGTTCTATAGAGAGCCACCTCATATCGTTGCCATTCGAATAAGTCCACATCCATAGAATACGGAGCTGGGTGGTTAAATAATATATTCTAAAATTTGGAAGATTCAATCCGCCTTTAGCATAAGGAGCCTGTAACGTAAGAAGCTTAACTCTTGGGACCTTTTTTTGCCATAAAAATAGAGATAGTGCTTTATCTAATTTCTTAAAAAATGTCATTGGAACTTTTAAGGGGATACATTGAAATAAGTAAATAAATTTAGGTAGTATAGACATTTTGATTGAATTAACTCTGCCAATTAAAGATAGTGGGAGATCCATCCATCGTTCCAACTCTGCTTTAGTTTTATTAATTAATGATGTGTAATTCTTTTGGTAAATTTGATCATACGAGGAACTAATATTAATACCAAGGTATGTAAAACCGTCCGTGCACCATTTAAATGAACCAGGTAGTAATTGTGTCTCCTGTTCTGTCATATTGAGTGGAAACGCTTCACTCTTGGAATAATTAATTTTGTAGCCTGAAACTCTG
>JBBPBX010006760.1:0-40416 GCA_038048925.1 Garcialebias charrua
AGACTGATGGACTCCATGCCACACCACATTGCTGCAGTAATCCAGGCAAAAAGAGCAACAACTAAGTATTGATGCTGTAAATGCTCATACTTTTAAGTTGGTCAACATTTCTAAAAAAATATATATATATTTTTTTATTGGTCTTAAGTAATATTCTAATTTTCTGAGATATCGAATTTAGGGTTTTCATTAGTTGTCAGTTATAATCATCAACATTAGAAGAAATAAACATTTGAAATATATCAGTCTGTGTGTAATGAATGAATATATTATACAAGTTACACTTTTTGAAAGGAATTAATGAAATAAATCAACCTTTTCATGATACAGTATTCTAATTGTATGACCAGCACCAGTATGTCAATGAACAGTATAAATCCTGAGAAAAGACCAGTCATCAATTCAGTTTGTCACAACTTAAAGGTCCACTGACATGATTTTTTTGACTATTCATCAAATTGCTCAAAATGTATATATATTATCATTTAAATATGTTCGTTTTTGCAAACAAAATGATAAATCCCTTTAATTTTGCTTTAAAAGTGATTTTGAACTTCAAGCCGTGTTTAATCATGGGAAATCCGATTACACGCGGACGCACCATCTGTGACGTAGTATGAGGCAGAGGGCTCTGGTCTCTTTAATAGCGGACAATTTAAAACACGACAAATTTAGCAATCTATGTGAAGATTTGAGCTATTTGTCTTCATTTTGGGAAGCAGAAAATAGTTTGGATGATGAAACAAGAAACAACAGGATCTAATTTAGGTCTGATGCTGTATCAGACTTACCTTCATGTCATGCTTCATCATCAGACTGTTCAGAAGATGACTGAGCCTGCCCATAACAGTCACCAGCCAGACTGTCATGTCCAAGGTCACACTGTCATCCTACAGTCAGTCGATTTTCTGTAGTCATCCGTTATCAGTTGAAGTCGCTTCTGTACATCTGCACGAGTTCTCCGTCTTATGGTGGAGTTGGTGACGGGTGTAGTCTTTCTATTCATCTAAAAGAAAAAGTTCAGAAACAAGAAGTGAGTTGTGGAAAGAGGAACATTATTTTGTTCATATTATTACAGATTACATTACATTATTATGTAATAGTGTTACACACATACCCTGATGCATGCTCAATAATCCAGGTAGAAAAATCTAAAAAAGCTAAGTCTGGTCCTCTGGACATTCAAAAAAAAAAAAAAGAAACTGTCCAGATGACCTGACTGAGAATTATTGGCTTTGGTACCTGGATTATTGAGCATGTTGGCTTTTTTCTTATCCGCCCCAGAATTCGTTATTTGGTTCACTTTGGATCAGAAAGGAAAAACACGCTGAAAACACGACAAACACTCATAATTTAAAGTTCCAAAAAACCAGTTTAATTAATCATAAGTTTAAAAAAGAGTCACAGAATACATTTGTTCTATTTCAAAAAATCATTATATTTGATTAAAATAAGTGGACAGAGAGTAAGTGAGAGAGATAGGGAGACAGAAGAAGGAGAGAGAGAAAAAGAGAGAGAAAACACATTGAAATGGCATTTCAAGAGAGACCCCATATACAACCTGATTTAGTCTGAATACAGCTGTTCTTCTGTTGGTCTGGCTGCGTTGACTGGCGTGGAGGAGGAAAAATCATATTTTTATACCCTTCTCTGGGCGTTGCCTGCCCTCAATTTAATAATAGAAGTTCTGCTTTATGCTCTTATTTGGGCATTTGCCTGCTCTCACCTTAATAATAGAAGTTCTGCTTTATGCTCTTATTTGGGCATTTGCCTGCTCTCACTTTAATAATAGAAGTTCTGCTTTAAGACGTTGCCCTTCCCCACCTGTCAGAAAGCTTCTGTCAGGAAATTCCATTTGCTTGTTTCAGCTTGCAGACTTTGCGTTTTTGAGAGTGAAGGATAATACACAGTTCTATATGTTAACCTGATTGGATCTAACACACAACTGTTATTAATACACAAGTGCTTTATAATCAACGTATTAACTGTTTCACAAATGTCCATGCAATCATGTCCTATATATGCCCCAAAGCAGCTCACACAAAACTATAAATCCACACACCCTTAGATCCAAAAATAGAGCAGTCCCTAAGCCTGCAGGACAGACACAAGCTGCATCCTTTTAAAACCCATTCAAGATGAAAAAACACGAAGACAAAAATATGTTTATTTCACAACAAACCCCCTTTGGACCTCATTATCTGAGGTCCATCACAAAGAAATAAAATCACACACCTAATAACGCATATATACACCATATTTAATCCGTTTTTTCAAAATCCTCCAAGTTATAGTTTTTTAACAAAAACAGTTGTCTCATCACTTCAGGGTCCCTTTTTTCCAGAGTAGATGTGATGAGTCTTACCGTCAAAGACCTTAAACAAGGCACGCAGCAGCACCCGCAGGTTATAAGTATGCCTAAGAAAATAGCCAATGATACCATTATAGATACAAACACCTGTTTCCAGGGACCGAAGATCTTTATTAGCCAATTGTCCAGTGGGTCGTCCAGACCTGAATGACTTTTCATTTCATCTGAGAGGGTTCTAAGGCCTTCTAGGGCTCTTGTGACTTTGCCATCTGGAGCAGTGTTGTTTGGAATAAATGTACAGCAAAGGTCACCAAACATACTACATACTCCCCCCCGTTCCGCCAAAAGCATATCCAACGCCATCCTGTTCTGAACCGCCATCAGGGAAGTCGGCGCTAGTTGTTCAGCTAGACCTTCCACCGCATCTCTGGTGAGATTGGACAGTCGCATAACATTATAATGCACATAATTTATCCTGTCAACATTTTTATTGGGAGTAACAGGAAACACTGCTGAAATGATAGGAAAACTCTCGAACCCAGCTGCCACCTGATCAGCCAATTTGTATTCATTTGGCACACCCCGCGGAATGCCTATAGAGTCAATATAAGTAGGTGAACCGACGGTTGGATCAAAATTAGCAGATCTCCTTCTCCTATTTTGAGAGGGATCAGTTCCGTTCAGGATCTCCAATCTGGGACCAATCAGAGCCAGAGGAGCCGCCAATCGTACCATGGCACAAAGTCCAATGGTGTTGTCCAAGATACGAGTGAGTAATCTCCTTTCCCCACAATAGTAGTATAAGCCCGATCTAACAAGAGGGCCAATCACTTTTCTATCCCCTTTTTCTGTGCTCGCTAACCTCGTCTGATTGCACCAGCTTGGGTCAATCATGCCCACATTTATTTTGGCATTTGGACTCGTGAAATTAAAACAGAAGTAATCATTGCGTTTTGTAGCATGGAACGGGCCAGCTTTGGTGTGATTCCCGGCTAAGGGAAACACTTCACTTAAGGTTGTACAATTAGCGTGCATCTGCGTTCTGGTCAAGTTTAGCATGCAAGCAAACCCCCATGTATCCTCTGGGAACAAGGGAGCCGGCTCAGTGTACAACAGCGGGCGTGCTGCAGCGCATGCCACGCATTCAGACAACGAGGCCTGCTTTGCCGCCTCCGATAACCATGCCAACCATATATTATTGTCATGGTATCCGGTAGACATTGCGATTACCTCGACCGGAGTCAACTTTGTGTAATCGGTGGTCATTATGTCTGAAGTTTGGTGCGGGGTCACAAGGGGAAAAGAAGAATTACCTAGAGAGCTGATAGTGTTTACCATTTCAATTCGTAATGACCCATATTTTGGTGGATAGGAGTTCACTATCACTCTCATAACATGAAAATTGAACGGATGTTCATCCATTTCAAAAGTGGACACCGCTTTAATAGACAGGGAAACCGGATTCTGGGTGAGGGAGAAATCCCTCTGGAGAGTGAACTTGCTAGTCCAAAACTGGTGAAATCCTGGCCGATCCGACTTAGGTTGGGAAAATACCCAGGACCCTTGTTGTAAAACCACCTTATCCCCACTACATTGGACATTTTGGCCAGCGCATAGTACAATTTCCCCCCAAGTGCAGCTCTGTGGGCATTGTGAAGCCATGGGTGGACATTGACACATGTATATGTCTGCATGCCTGAATGAAATATTCTGGCCTGCACAATCAATTACATCGCATAAATCGAACGTAAAAGTGGTAGTCTGGTTTGCGATATACTCTAGTTTGAGGACTTTTTGGTGCGCGCCATACTCCCTCTTATGTCTATAAACTTCACAATCATTTTTCCCAGGGATTACGCAAAAATGTTCTAGGAGGACAATCAAAATTACCATACTTATTCCACTTATTCCAACTACCATAGTGACCCTTTTGTCTGGCCACCACATTTTAAATCAATTTATTAATATGCAAATTGTAGAATATAAGGAAATATATGCAAACAATGAACGATAATAATAGTAAGCGCTTTAGAATATTGCAGAATTATGAACCTTAAGTTCCAAGTTCCTCCTCCAGCAGCAAGGCAGGTGTCTCCCTTGAACACACAAAAATAGAGAAAGAACACAAGATTTATATCATCATCACAGAAACATTAATATACTTTTTACACGTACTCAGGGGCATTCCCCTTGGGTGCTCGGGAATGTCCTCCTATGTTCCCGAGTTTTCTTCGTGTAATGTGAGACTCTAATATGTAGTGTTTTTATCGTTTTAGGTGTCTGTTCTATGTGTGCATATTCCTAGTACCGAGTGGCCCCATTAAACAGAGTCCTTCTGAGCCTCGCACGCAACTTACTCGGCTACTTTGGTCTACCAAGGCACAAGAGTTCGAACGCGAGCTCCTCTTGTTGTCCCGCTCGATCCTCTCAGCTCCTTCCTGGTTCACGGGCTGGAGCACACTGACTCCAATGGTACCAGACCTCCCCCTTTCCTCTCAGCCTGACCGCATGTGAGGTTCTCTCGGTCACTTGGAAAGGACCTGCCCAGCGAGGCTCCGCCCACTTTCTCTTAACGACCCTCAGCAGCACCCACTCAGCTGTGGGTAGGTCAGGGTCTCCTGGTGGACCCCTTTTCTCGTGTACCTGCTGAGTAAAGTTGGTTACTAAAGCTTTTAACTCATCAAAGTATACCTTATGGTCCATCCTTCGGTCCCCCTCGTTGGGCAGAGAACAAGCATTCGGTCCAGGGAAAGGTCGACCTGTAGTTAACTCATAGGGAGAGAAACCAGTGCCATTATTAACAGAAGTTCTTACAATCATTAATGCAATTGGCAAAGCATCAACCCAGTTTAATTTGGTCTGTGCACAGATTTTGCTCAATTTTTGTTTTATGTTCTGATTCATCCTTTCGATCTTGCCTTGGGACTGGGGGTGGTACACTGTCCCGAAGGCGTGCTTTAATCCTAACATTTTTTCCACAGCCTGCAGGTCTGCGTTTTTAAAATGTGTACCATTATCAGATCTGATTTTTTCGGGAAACCCATGTCTAGGTATGTAATGGTTTATCAGGAACTTTATGACTGTTTTACTGTCTTCTTTTCTTGCAGGTATGGCTTCAGGCCATCCTGTGAGGGCGTCGACACACATCAACACATATCTGTACCCCTTAATGGTTTCAATCATGTCTGTGTAATCTATGATCACTTCCTGTCCTGGTCTGAACAGGAAGGGAAATATCCCTTGTTCTGGTTTTACAGTAGGTCGGATGTTGTATTGTAAACAAACTTTACAGGTTCCTATGTGTTCAGTTATCATGTCTTTCATGTGTGGATGCCACCATTGCTGAAGATTCCTGGCCATCTGTCCGCCGCCCACATGAGCCAGACTGTGTGCTTCCTGAAAAACTAATGGTTTCAGAGTCATGGGCAGGATCCACTTTTCATTGGGTCCTGTCCACAACCCGCTTTGTTCATCCTTTTTTCCTCCCTTGTCTTTCCAAACAGATTTCTCTTCAGGAGACGCCTCATTCTGTGCTTTTGAGATTTCTACTTTACTCCAATGATTTTTAAACTGACACTCCTCTTCCACTGTCACCATCTGAACTCTTGTTAAATAGCCAGCTGCCACTTTAGCTGCTCTGTCTGCCTGCCTATTACCTTCAGCAGTATCTGACTGTGTTACATCATGACCTTTACATTTCACTACTGCCACTTTCCTTGGAAGCATCAGACTATCAGCTAACTCTTTTATGAGTTCTTCATGCTTTATGGGTTTATTTCCTGCTGTCAAAAACCCTGCTCTTTTCCATTGGGGTAATTGTACGTGAACAACTCCATAAGCGTATGCTGAGTCTGTGTATACTGTGATTTCTTTTCCTGTGCCTAATTTTAGTGCCGCAACTACCGCTTGAATCTCGGCTTTTTGAGCTGACTGTTTTCCCATCAACTGTCCAGATTCTACCACCTCGAATGCATCTCCGTTTTGTTTAACCACTGCGAACCCTGACTTCAAAGATCCATCCTCCATTCTAAAACAGCACCCGTCCGTGTAGAGTATTTCTGAATGTGGTATATGTTCTGTTTCTAGGTCAGACCTGATTTTTTCTTCCATATAGACCTTTTGAACACAATCGTGCGTGTGTGTTGTATTCATTCCATCAGCCATGTTTACACCTTCATGTGAAAATGACAAATTTGGTGCTGCCAAAATGTTACTCATGCGTCTTTGTTTCAATGAAGTCATTGTGAAGAGTTCAGAGTTCACATAGGCCACGACATTATGTGATGTTAAAATGTGCAGTGGATGGCCCATCACTATATGTGCTGTTTTAGCGACAATTTTACTCAATCCTGCTGCCATTTGTGTACATGGTGGATGACGTTTTTCAGTACTATCCAGAAGAATGCTGGTGTACATCAGTATCTGTCTATTCCCCCCCTTTTTCTGAAACAAAATGCCATTAATGGTGTTTTTTGCTTCAGAAACATCAAGGTAAAAAGGTGAGGTGTAATCAGGTAGGGCTAAATCAGTAGCCCGAGTCAAAAGTTGTTTGAGAGTTATGAAAGACTGTTCAGCTTCAAGGCTCCAAACGAGCTTGGACTTTAATTTTCTCATCCCCTGTTCCTTAACCATGTTTCGAAGAGAAGTAGTGAGTTCACTGTAATCAGGTATATAATGTCTACTATACCCTGTCAACCCCAGAAAAGACAACATTTCCTGTACCGTGTTAGGCTTTGGGTGATTCAAAATGGAAACTCTGTGCTCAGGAGAAAGCGTTGTTCCTCGAGCTGAGACTAACCGTCCCAAGAAGGATACCTGGGTGCGGACGGCTTGAAGTTTTGTTTTGCTCACTTTGAAACCCGCATCATGAAGAAGAAGAAGAATGTCATGGGTGGCTTTGAGACAGTCTTCAGGTGATTCTGATGCTATCAATAAATCATCCACATATTGAAGCAAAGTGGTGCCTTCAGGAAGAGGAAGTTTAACCAACAGGTCTTTTAGTACCTGATTGAATATTCCAGGGGACAATGCAAGCCCCTGAGGAAGACGCGTGTATCGATACTGTTGGCCATTAAAAGTGAAAGAGAAAATGTCTCGTACATCATTTGACAAAGGGAGACAAAAGAAGGCGTTGGCTAAGTCAATACAAGTGAACCATTTTTGTTTTGGGTTCAAGTTTGTTAACGCCACGTATGGATTTGGAACAGGGCAGGTGGGAGTCTTAAGGATTGCATTAATTGACCTAAGGTCATGCACCATTCTGTACTTTCCTGTACCTGCTTTCTCGACTGGCAAAATGGGAGTATTCCACTGTGAATTAGACGGTTCTAATACTCCTGCATTTAGCAACCCCCAAACCGTATTGCTCAGCCCCTCTGCGGCTTCTGGCTTATGTGAGTATTGATACAACCATATTGGCTCAGTGGAGAGAAGTTCAAAAGTGATGGGATCGCAGTTTACTAATCCCACATCCTCTGGACCTTGAGACCAAAGGGATTGTGGGAGCGTATCAAGCATGGCAGGGACCTCTGTGTGATCAGTCTTTTCCCTGCCATGTTCTCTTGAAATAAGTTCATGATCTAATTTACCCAAATCCTGAGCTGAAACATCAATAATATAGCAATCTGTTGATGGTGAAAAAGCAACTGATGGAAGCTGTGTGGGACACCAATCTAGGGCATCCATGACTGTTTTTACCATGGGTCCTAAATCCTTAGCCTGGTGTGAAGGTGAAAGAGCAAGTGAGACATGTGGTGCTGCTTCAGATGACATCCTATACCATTCAAGTTGAGATGGTGATAGGGTGACATGTGAGGCCACCCCCTGAGGACCTACAATGATCTTATCTGAGGTCAAAACCCACTCAGTATCTTGCAAAGTAGAGGCAAAATGCTCTCTAAAACAATCATCAGAGTCACGGTCATAAAAGAGTGTCAGATGTATAGGATCTGGAGGGGGAACATAGGGTCGCAGAGCATCAAGCCATGGCTTCCAAGACAAGTACGCAGAGTAGATGCCCAGTTGCTGTGTTGTTTCAGGGCGTAGCAAAGCCCAGTAGATGTCAGCGACCTCCTCCTGCGTTGGTTTAAGCAGACATTGTGAGGCTGGAGAGGAAGATGATTGTGAACAAGTCCAACAAGTCCCATTGGGCAGAGTGACTTTCAGCCCAGTTGGTTCACACAAAATGGTCGCCCCCATCTTTTTCAACAAGTCTCTACCCAGCAGGTTTACTGGTACATCCTTAGACAAAACAAAAGGATGAGTCAAAGACTGCAGTCCTGCTGTGATCAGGAGAGGTTCAGTTAAATGCAGTTTTTGTTGCACCCCAGAGAAGCCCACCACTGACACCGTGTCAGATGTGGCGTGTTCGGAAAAGTCCAGGTCATTCAACGTGGAGTATGTGGCACCTGTGTCCACCAAGAAGGACAAGTCCTTGTTCATGACTTTCATCCGTATCATAGGGTCTGCACCTCCCCCTATGGACTGGTTTCTCTGTGGGGTGTGTCATTGCTGGTATGAAGAGCTGGACCCTGAGCCATGGGCCCACTCTCTTTGTGGAGCCGGGTGCTGGCCAGCTGGAGCCATCTGTGAGTTGGGAGCTGAGTGAAGGCGTCCTTCCCTCTGTGACTGTGCTTGTTTGTGAAAACATTCACGGGCCCAATGTCCTGGCTTCAAACAAAAATGGCAGACGTCTTGTGCTCTGTTTCCCTGCAGGTTACCTCGGCTATAGCCCCTGCCCCGCGCTCTTCCTCCTCTCCTCCATTGCCCCCTGACCGGACCCTGAGATGAGTTATTATAATATGGCTGGGGTGCCGTGTGCTGCTGTGGGGTGTTAAACACACCTCCCTCCCCAGTAACCATCTGTTTGGCCTCTTTCTTTGATTGCACCACATCTCTAGCTTGCTTTAGTTGTAATTTCAGCAGCTGAGTTTGCATGTCTTTTAAATCAGCTGAACTTTTTACCTCCTCATCTGCTACTTCCTGCAGATGATGAATTAAGTGACGTTCCCATTTCTCTGCATCAGCAGTGGGAAGGTCAGGGTTTGCTTTTATTGCTTTACTGACAGCTGCTGGAACACCATCAAGGATAGCTTGTCTAAAGAAATATCTCTGTCCCGCACCTTGCCCGTGGCAGTGTGTTCTATCATGCCACTCTTGCTTACACTGATCTAAATAAACTGTGGGGTTCTGTCCAGGTTTCCAATGAAACTTAGGCACCCCTGAACCCTCCGGGAGTGGGTAAGCCTCCCTAAGGGCTCCTGCGAACCTATTTAAGTGATTTGTCATGGGTTCTGAGTCGAGAACTGTGCGATTCCAACCTGCTGCCCGTTCCAATTCATCCATCCTAGTGGAAGTGACACATCTCCCCAACAAAGCTCTCACATCCCCCACTGCCAATGTGATCCCTTTGGTGAGGCTGTCCACTGAGTTCAACCATTTGCTGGCCCCCTCTGTTAGGGGGGGCAATTTCTCCACCAAGGCCTGAATGTCTCCCAAAGCAAAAGGTTTGTACCTGACTTGTGTACCTGCTTGGAACAAGGGATAGCTGCTGCTGGAAAAAGAACAATTTTCAAACCCTTGCGTCTCCTCATGCTCCATAAGACTGGATGTAATGGGGTGTGATGTTACAGGAAGTGGTGTACTGGGTGTGGTGTTGTAGAGGGGAAGCGGTGTACTGGTGTTTTCCATCCGATTGGATGGAAGAGGAGGAGAGGTCATAACCTCTGAAGTGATCCGAAGAGGGCCTTCGGCCAAGGGGGGGTTCCTGGGCCTTGATGTGTTGTGGGGTGTCAGATTTAACATCCTGTCAGTTAATTCAGGCCTGTTTCCCCACCCAGGAGCGTCAGGAGGAACATATCCTTGCCCTGATGTCTCACTTAAAGTGAGCGAGAGGGGCCCTGGGGCCACTGGGTGGTGAAACGACGCCTGTGACCTTGAGGGGGTTATTGGAGAGAAAGGAGGAGGGGTTACAGATATTGAGCTGACAGCTGCCTTTTGGGACCCATGTGTGTTCATAAAGTCTCTGAAGTCTGATGCACTCACTGATCCCACCTCACTCTTATGCCTCTTATCAACAGGTCTGGTTCCTGTAAGGTCCCATTGTGGCTAGTTTGGGCCAGTTCCTATGGGACCGGTTTATTTCTGTATCCATGCGCGCATTAGGACCCCTTTAGTGGGCGTGAAGTTCTCCTGCAGTGGGCGGGTAGTTCTCCTGCAGTGGGCGGGTAGTTCTCCTGCAGTGGGTGGATCATTAATATCAACGCTTCTAACCAGCTGGTGGCGCTAGTGATACATTAAGCTCTTTACGAACCACCACTAACAATAGAAGAAGAAGAGCTGGGGAAAACAACACACAACAAAATGGATGACATCGTTGCTTTTTTCAACGTTCTGCTTTGCCTGTTGCTTTTTCAAAGAGTAGAAGAACTGAGCAGAGTTGGGAGGGAAGCGATTTTCAATCACAGAAGACACGTTATTTTCAGGCGTCGAAGAGAACTTCTGTTCAGACGTTTAACAGCAATCCGAACCATGGAAAGGCTGCGTTTATCCACACAAAACACTGAACAGTCTGGAGCAAAGTAGAGTTTTTGAACGTTTAAATGAAGTTTCCATAGCATAGCATAGTTCATTACTTATTAATAAACTACATTACATTGGACTCTGGAAAAACCTTTTAGTGTTTATGCTTAACCTTGCAGCTTATTAAATTAAGCTATCGCACATTATCTCAACAATTGAAGTGATGTTTAGCAAGAGGAAGCTAGGCTTTTTTAACTTCGATTTGATCCTCTATCCATTAAAAAACTACATGA
The DNA here is from genome assembly GCA_038048925.1 of Garcialebias charrua. Classification (NCBI taxonomy): domain Eukaryota; kingdom Metazoa; phylum Chordata; class Actinopteri; order Cyprinodontiformes; family Rivulidae; genus Garcialebias; species Garcialebias charrua. The sequence goes on from JBBPBX010006760.1 coordinate 11,125, forward strand.
TTTGAAAAACATGGCTATAGTGTTTTAAATTTAAATCCTGCTGTGCTCCATTTTACCAGTCAAACTCACGGAGATATTTTTTGACCTTGGGTAAACATGCTGCAGAAGCTGCTGGATCCACAGGATGGACATCAGGCCACAGGTGTTTGAGATGCTATGATGGAGAAACTCCTGAATGAGGATGATTATAAACAGATTACACAAATCCTACACCTTTATAACTGTACTGCTATGTAGATTGATTTACAAAACATGGAAATAATGTATTATGGCTACAATTTCCAGTACTCATTACAGAAAAAACAAAACAATAGAAAAGCTACTCCTTATTTGTAACTGTCACTAATCATCTGAGGACCTTTGTCAATTTAATGAAAAATAGTGTGTGTGTGTGATTCAAGTTATAAAGCTGTGCTTTGCCGTGAGCTTGGGTTATGGAGATTGACACATGCCGAACAATCTCCATTTTGCAAGCTTACAGAACGCCACAGCTTTATAACTTTATTCACACACTCCATTTTTCATTAAATTGACATTGCTCCTCAGATGATTAGCGAAATGTCTTCACTTCAAATGAAAGTCTTTTTTTTTTTTAATCCATTTTGGTTTGGATTTGACATGTAAAGGATAACATAGAATCTTCACCAGTGTCGTTATAGGTTAAAAAAAAACAAAGTTACTTTGCTTATCCTACACTATTGACTTACAACAAAAATGCTGTAAGCGCTTCACTTTTGAAGATAAGATGGAAGCACAACTTACAATTGTGTTTTTATTAGAAATTAAGGCATACAAAACAAGAAAAAACTTTTTTAAGGTTTAGAAATATACATCTCTCGTAACTTATCGGTTTGCCATGGAACGGGCAACCGTTTCCAGCACCCCAAGGAGCGCTTGATTGAAAGCAGCCCTCTGGTCAGCCTCCTGCCTTCGTTGTGCTGCTTCCTCTCTTCTTAAAGCCATTTCCTCCCTCAGAATGGCTTGCTCCTGCTCCCTCGCTGCGTCAGCTTGACGTTGACTCTCCGCAGCAGCGGCCTCACGTGCTTTTTGGGCTTCCTCGATGGTTAACCGGAAGTGTTCCTCTCGCTGTGCCCGGTTCTTCTCCTCCTGTTCAGTCTGAGCTGTAATAAAGCTTTCAGCTACAGTTGTCGCTTTGCGCTTTCTATGACCTAGATAGAACAAACAAGAAAATGGCTGTTAGACAATGAAGTACAGAATGATACAGTTTTTAAATACGTTATTGAAGTTTTAGTTCCTGCTAATTTTGAAAAAAGATCGTAACATCAGGAATATGATTCTCTTCATAAAGCAATCTTGCACCTTTATGGTGGTAAGCAAGTGGGTATAAACAAATGACATGTATTCTTTTTCAAGAGTTTGTGTGAATTTAGAAAAAGAACAAGGCCATCATAAAACAACAAAAAAAAACACACTGAATAATATGAATTATAAACTTGATGAATGAAAGTTAAAGTAATAAATGAATAATACATTTTAGCATTAACACAATTGAATAATTGATAATGTAGTTTTACTACATGTACGTTGTTTTACAAGAAAATAGTAAACACAACACAAAATTACTATCAACGTGATGTTAGACACGTTTGGTGCTGCTTCATACCTAGTAAGGGGTGTTGGGTGGGGCCTTTCTGCTGCGTGTTGACCGGCGGAGTGGATGTAGAATTCCTTGAAGCTGTACTTGGAGATTCAGTGGTCGGGGAAGGGTTTGAAGTGGGAAGGCTTGGAGAGTCAGAAACAGAATCTGAAGAGCCTTCTTCTTCTTCATGGACACTGTCTGCATCAAAAAAAGAGTGCAAAAACAGAAACAAAGTACAGTTAACATTGATGCCAAGTAATGACGACGTAACAGTGTGAGCCTCATTTGTTAAGATAGTGTATATACAGAATTTCTTGAATTAATTCTAATAGCTATTAATATAAATTTAATGCCATTACAATGTTTTTAATACTACTACAACACTGAGCTGGAACCATTGTATTTCAGTTCAGAGCAACTAATAGTAAAGTGATAAATTACTGTAATTTTCTTCCTAAAGTTTGGTAGTAAATGTAGTTTTATAACTATTTTTGTATGCTGGATACATCAAGTTGCTTCTTGCCTCAATAAAAAGCACTGACCTACTTGTTATTTAAATCTAACCCACGGCAAATAGTTATTTAACTTTTCACACACACAACATAACTCTAATGGCAAACAAAAAACTTGAAACTTGAAACCAGAATAGTTTAAAATAATTCATCATTGAACACATGCAAAATTCAAATAGAGGGGGGAAAATAATAACAGCTGTACTGTATATTTCTGCCTGTAAGTCTCTGTTTTTAACAAAATTTACATGCCCTGGGACTTATAGGCCAAAGTGACATATTTATCGAATTTTTCCCATATTTATAAACCATTTTTGGACAGATATAACCGTTTCCATTTAGACTAAACCAAAAACAGCTGCACCACCCCGGTGAATTTGACCATTAAAGTGCATTTATTAAGCAAATGATAGACTGACACGCAACTCTGCTATAATTTACAGCTAAGAAACAATTCTTTAGGAGCTTTTTTGTTGTTAAATTTAAGATAAACGAGCGCATGCCTTCTTCCTTGTTGTTGTCGTCCCGCACGCGCGTGCAACAGCACCAAGCGCCAAACTATCTTTACAGCAGATTATTAAATCACGTTTTTAGTAAGAAAACGTTAGACTGAGACACACCTATGCTATAATTGACAGCTAAATAATTGTTTATGTATTTTTCTTCAGAGAAAGGGGCCGCTCCGAGTCCTCCCTCCATCTTTTTTTTTTTTTTCAGAAAAGCCTCTCGGCTGTTGCTGAAGTCTCCGGTGGTTTTTCAGTCCAAAAACGCTCAGAGAGTTGCATGACTCACTGGAAATATGTTTAAAGTTATAAAACACTCACCATCTACTATAGACTCCAGAAGAGAAGTGCTCCTCCGACTTGTTGTTCTCGATTTTTGGCAGCATGGCAGCTTGCATTTCCTGGAAGACTTCTTCTTCTTCTTCTTCTTCTTGGCGGATTGCAAACAACGTTCAGGTGCATACCGCCACCTACTGGAGAAGACTGAATCTCCGCCCTCCGACCTAGGACTACGCCCCCTGACCAATCAGTGACCACACTGTGCTGATGTCATAACTGGACCCATGAGAACTGGTACTTTGTACCTCAGTCAAGAAGGTCCCAAAATAGGTCCGGTTTCACGTGAACAGGACCCTGTGGGTACACTCCATAACTAGTTGTTAACTAGTTACGAACGAGCCCGAACGAGCGCCAACAGGACCTGTTGATAAGAGGCATTAGTAACCAGACTCTCTGATGTCATGGAATTCTCTTGTACTAAGGTGGAGGGAGCTTCTTCTATCTTTACCACGCCCCCTTCTACATGATATATTGGGTACATGCCTTTTACCGATGGTGCTGGTGGGGTGCTGTTATAGGGTGGAGGCTCAAGAATTCCTGTTTTCTCACTCTTCTCCATAGTCAGTAAATGTAACACTCCTTGTGCTATTAAAACCAGTTTAAACCACTCTTTGCAACTGCTGTCTGATGCAGTCAACAATTTTTTATATTTCCCTTTTTGTAAAGCATTGGCCTCTTTCTTTTGCTTTTCAAATTCCTCTGTTTCTTCTCTACACTTCCTTATTTTTTCCCATATTAAACTCACCACGTTACTTTTGCCTGTTTTGTCAGTTAATTCCTCTAATTTTTTTAAGAGCTGTTTTTCCTGTTTTCTGTCCTGCATTGACATGGTTATTGCCTGAATTATGATCGTTTTTTGTTCTTCTATGGGTTTAAATAAGGTGTTTCCGCACCTCTGACTAAAATTCCCTTCCATCTCAGCTTTTAAACCTTTGTCCATTCTCACAGTAAAACATGCACACTCCACACAGCTATTAATCTTTATTGTTACAGGAACCAGGACTCAGCGAATACACGGGTGCCTCCCACACTGGAAGGGTCGAGACAGACTGCGCGTTCCTTATGGCAAGTCAGCCCGTCCGATTCTTTTCCCGTGTACCACTCCGGAACTCTTTTTTCTTTTCTTCTTCCACACACACACACACACGCTGGCCTTATAATTCAACAAGACTTACAACACTTAAGACTGACCAGCTCACGCTGGCCTTATAACTCACAGGACAGACCACGGACAAACAGACCAGCCCAACAGGCACGCGGAGCTCTGACGCCAGAAACCTCAGCAATAAAAAGAATTTATTTTTATTTTTATTTTTTTTAGAACCTTTTGAGTGTAACATCAGATTGGTTTGACGTGTGTTGACTCCTCACAGTGTTCGTACCCTCACTGGTTTAGAACATAAAAAAGATTTAGTATTCTGTGACTAATTTTATTCTATTTTTAACTGGTCCAAATTTTGGAACTCTTATCGGATTATTTTATCAGCGAAAGTCAGCGTGTTCATTTAAAAAACTCTCACCCAGTCCCGCACTTGCTTATTTAATCTCTAATTATAAGTAAGTCTAAATTGTCACTGTTTTAAACTAGACACCACCTAGTAAGATTACAGTTGAACTTGGTCTCAGAGTTACAGGAAACGGCGGCGGATAAATTATTTATTTATCCTAAAACCCCTAATCCCTCTGTTCCAAAAGCCCGTCGGCTTTTTGGTAGGCGCGACCACTGCGTGTTTTTACCTGGGACTTGGGTATTATTATTTACTTCATGTATACGTATACTTGTCTTATTTCATTATCTTAATGAGTCCAACACACTGAGTTAAAATTTGCCTATTAATGTCCAATCACAGATTTCGTTTAAACAGGAATCTGCTTACCTTCTTTGTAGAAGTGACCGGTCAGTGATCAGTGCTCTGGACTCCTCTGCCCCTTCCTGTCCGCGCGTGCAACCATCTCGGTAGGAACCTCCAATTGTTGGCTTTTTTCTTATCCGCCCCAGAATTCGTTATTTGGTTCACTTTGGATCAGAAAGGAAAAACACGCTGAAAACACGACAAACACTCATAATTTAAAGTTCCAAAAAACCAGTTTAATTAATCATAAGTTTAAAAAAGAGTCACAGAATACATTTGTTCTATTTCAAAAAATCATTATATTTGATTAAAATAAGTGGACAGAGAGTAAGTGAGAGAGATAGGGAGACAGAAGAAGGAGAGAGAGAAAAAGAGAGAGAAAACACATTGAAATGGCATTTCAAGAGAGACCCCATATACAACCTGATTTAGTCTGAATACAGCTGTTCTTCTGTTGGTCTGGCTGCGTTGACTGGCGTGGAGGAGGAAAAATCATATTTTTATACCCTTCTCTGGGCGTTGCCTGCCCTCAATTTAATAATAGAAGTTCTGCTTTATGCTCTTATTTGGGCATTTGCCTGCTCTCACCTTAATAATAGAAGTTCTGCTTTATGCTCTTATTTGGGCATTTGCCTGCTCTCACTTTAATAATAGAAGTTCTGCTTTAAGACGTTGCCCTTCCCCACCTGTCAGAAAGCTTCTGTCAGGAAATTCCATTTGCTTGTTTCAGCTTGCAGACTTTGCGTTTTTGAGAGTGAAGGATAATACACAGTTCTATATGTTAACCTGATTGGATCTAACACACAACTGTTATTAATACACAAGTGCTTTATAATCAACGTATTAACTGTTTCACAAATGTCCATGCAATCATGTCCTATATATGCCCCAAAGCAGCTCACACAAAACTATAAATCCACACACCCTTAGATCCAAAAATAGAGCAGTCCCTAAGCCTGCAGGACAGACACAAGCTGCATCCTTTTAAAACCCATTCAAGATGAAAAAACACGAAGACAAAAATATGTTTATTTCACAACAAGCATGAACTTTCTTGCCATAAAATTCTCAACTGTGTCAATATTAATAGTTTTATCTTTAAACATCTTTAAAATTTACAGCATTGAAATTCATAGTTAATTAAATAAAACTTTTGGGTGTTGTTATTGATGAGAAGCTGACATGGAAATCTCATGTAAATCACTTAAGAATAAAAACAAAAGCAATTGCATTACTGTATAAAGTAAAATAGTTTTTGAATGACAAAGTTTTGTATATACAATCCCATGTATTGTATAATGTAATGATTGTTCATTTAATCTATTGTATTGAAGTTTGGGGAAAAGCATGCAAAACTATTACAAACCCTGTTTTTATTTTACAAAAAAAGAGCTATAAGAATTATTAAGAAGTGCTATGGTCATCCAACAAATATATTATTTAATTAATTGAAATTATTAAAAGTGTATGATTTTGTTGAACATAGTATTTTACAAGTCATGTATAAAACTCATAAAACTATTACCCCCAAATATTCAATTAAAATTTGTTGAAAAAAAAAAAGAGTAAATATAACCTGAAGGGAATGTAAATGTGTAAATGTTACCTTCATTCAGAACTACAGTAGTCTGAAGGAGCCGTGTTGTAAATCAGGAAACAGGACTGTGAAGTTTACTTGATATCACCATAAGCATTTCTAAAACTATTTATATGTTTTAAAAGATGATTAAATTAAAGTTGTTGGGAATGTATAATGCAGGTGAAGGATACCTGTTTTTGTTTGTTTGTTTTTTCAGTTTGGAGATTGTTCAAGTGAAGGTTGTTGTTTGTTTGTTGTTTATTTTAATAAGGGGCAGATATTATAAGACTATTTTCTTCTTTCTGCAACTTTTCTTTCAGTGTTTTTTTTTCCTTTCTGATGAATTTGTTTTATTTTGAATAAATGAATTAACAAAACATGCAGCGCTGGGGCTGTTTGTTTCAGGGACACGTTGAATCAAACTTTATTTATTGTGCTTCATCTTCTGACTCTCATCATGTTCTATCGAGTGGAAACTTCAGATTAAACAAGTTGGATGTTCTCACGCTAGTTAGAACGACTCTGTGTCATGTTTTGAAGCATAAAGAAACCGAGTAGGACCTCGCTGCAGCAGAAACCTGCCTGAAGCAGCTACAAAACCAGTAATGTTGCAAAAATACGTATTTCAAGTAAACTAGTATTTCAGCCTGGCTGTATTGTTCTGCTGGCTGGTCAGCGCATGTTAGACATGCGACGCAAACGCGTGGATGCGGGGCCTTGTCTCTTTTGAAAAGACATCCAGCAGCAGGTTTTGTTCATTCAAGTGAACAGAGCTAACAGCTAGCAAATAAACAAACAGAACCGATTACCTTAACTTCCAACTGAATGTCCAGTCGTCGTCCAGAGTCAGACCAGTCGACGTCTTAGTTTTACGAGCGCTAAGTCCGACACAACAACAGCTTCTTGTCCAACAGTTGGAAAGGAAATGGCTACATTTGAACGAAGGGCGCGAAGCAAGAGGCGTTGATTGGTTGAATATGATCACATGCTACTTCCCCCAATAAACAAGAGTGGCGTTGATTGGTTCACATGCAACCTGACAAGCAAGAGTGGCGTTGATTGGTTGAGACGTACATGATCACGTTTTAACCCCAATCCAATCATAACGCATGAAGCTCACAAACAGAAAAATGGCAGAAAGCAAAGCAGCAATTTTTTTTTTTTTTTTCTGTTTCACGCCTGGAGTAACGCAGAATAAAATTGAATAATGATAGTAATAATGATGATAATAATAATACCCTGATGCATGCTCAATAATAATAATAACAATATACTATATATATATATATATATATATATATATATATATATATATATATATATATATATATATATATATATATATATATATATATATATATACATATATATATGTTCCAAAAAACTGACAAAACGTTTAAAACAGAAGTACTAAAAATAAACCAGTGTGAAAATACTTTGTATAAAATTACCTTGGCCAAAAGTTTAAACAGAAGTATATAGTATACTTAAGAGTTTTAGTTTATTTTTAGTATAAGTCAAGTATTGTATAAAATAAACTTGGCTAAGTATACTTTTGATAAGTACCTAAAAAGTAAACTTGAAAGTATATTCTTATTTTTTTAGTTTAAAATTAGTATACTTTAAGGATACTTGCATATACTACTTTTTGGGCCGCCTAGAGGGCGGGACATGGAGCGTGTTTATGCTGGCCTTTGTCACTAGCTCCACCTGGAGAGCGTATCCGCCTACGGCGCGGAGCACGGATCCGTGTGGGGTCATGTTCCCAGAGCACAAGAGCACTTAAGGCTCACAGATCCGTGCCGGGTCCGTTATCCTGACAGTGTGGGGGGGTCGGTTATTTGGCATGCTGGGCGGATCTGCTCCGGATCTGCTCCGGACGCGCAAACCGCAGATCCGCGGCGCGGATCTTAACAGGTAAAAATGCGGATCCGCGACGGAGTCCACTGCTATGAGGGCTGTTTCTGGATCCTTGAAACATTCTGCATGGGTAGCAGTAAGCAGCATCTGCCTGAACTGAATACTCCAGCCAGGTAAAACGCCCATACCACGAACTGCAGAATTACCTTTTTATCCCAGAGAAAATGCGTGAAGGAAAACCCTTCAGAAGTGGTCTTTCGGGGTTTTCTGTGCCAAGGTCACTAGGCTGGAATGGCCTGTTGACATTCCTCCTCTCAGCTGTAATGTTACCACAGACTGGCTGAGCACTGCTCTGTTCTGCTCCTTGTGCTCCTAGCTGCTGTAGCTAACCCTCCTAGCATGAATGTTTACTCTAGAGTTGACTTCAGTGCTGACATTTCCAACTGAAATGGATGGTGCCGCTTCCTGTCCGCTCTCATTTAATCCACTGTCAGTGTCATTCGTTGTTGTCCTCGTTTTTTTGTGGAAAAAAGTCTGAATATCCATGATACACGTGTTACAGGTCCCGAGTGTTACTGCTGCAACACTGATGAGACAATCTGAAGGATAATAAAAATAGAAGTCAGGGATGACGACCATGGTGTTGCCCTTTGAATCCAGATAGCATGTTTATTTACAGTATTTGTTGACAAACAAATCTTTTACAGTGTACATGTACTGTACTAATGTTTTACAAACCTGGTTTTCTTATTTTACAAGTATTACGTAATTAGCTTTTCACATTTTCACCCTTCACTTAGATGAAGACAATGTGTCAAACAGAATAAATAAATCAACTGTTTTAGAGCTCTACTGCACTTATTTCTATATTTACTGATATAAGCATTAAAATGTACACTGACTTTAACTGAACACCGATCAAACATAAAATGACAAGGCTTACAAAAGATGCAGAATCTAAATTATCCTTGTTCCACCTTTAACCTCAGTTCCCACACTTAGTGGTCTGAATATTATTCATTCAAAAACAAAGTAAAACTCAAAAACCCGGAGTTAGTAAGGTATCACGTCCTTCTATTCACTTTCCCTCACGAGACCTTCCCAGCGGGCTGGGCAGACTGCCAGATTTAACGTGACTGTTAAAACAACTACCGGCAAAATGGTGCACAGAAACCGCCACACAGTATGATATGTGCTGGTCACATAAGAGGTAAACATCTTACATCGTATTTATGAGGTGTTTTCACCATGTACTGACCTGAAGGATAATAAAAATATAAGTCAGGGATGACGACCGTCCGTTGCGTTGCCGTTTGAATCCAGATAGGTGAAACCGGAACCGGAAGTCCGCCCCCAAAACCAACCTGGAAGCAATGCACCCCCCAAAACAAAGGTCCCGCCCCCTCGAACTGTAGTTGGCTAGAATGTTGCATTGGCTTCATTGATTGGTTGAATTGTATGACTAACAAACAGAGATAGGAAAAATGGAAAGATGTTACACTCAGAGATTAAAAAAAATAACTTCCCGTCGTCGTCCAGCCAGGGGGGCACAGCTGACTCTGTGTGCCCGCCCATGCCGCCGGGCCTGGCCAGTGATCGGAAGCTCACCGGTTCAAGCCCCGGTACCGACACCATCAAAAAAAAAATGTGGGTGGAAAAAGGTGAAACACCCACACCTGCCTCCACCCTCATTCGCCCCACTCTGGGCCCCTGAGCAAGGCCCTTAACACCCACCATCTGCTCCCTAAACAGATCTCTCTTGAAAATGAGTTCTCGTGGCTCAATGAGACTACCTGGATAAATAAAGGCTAAATTAAAAAAATAAAATACTTTGTAAAAATTATTGTGTCTCTAGCACCATTTGGGATCTTATGATGGAAACAATCATCTAACCACACCAAACCTTACCTTTATCCAACTTAATACATGTGTAGACAGTAATTTGCACACATGCATTTTATGGATCCAGTTGTAGATAAATATAAATAAGTGCATGTGCTCACGGGCTCAAAAGCTCAGCCACATGTCTTAAATGTTAATAACAAATATTTTAACACATACATTTGGTCTAATTTATGATTCTGTGTAACAAGCAAAGGCCAAACAGTCCTTTTGCAACAAAGACAATTAACACAAGCTTTGAATTCCATTCAGACATGGTCAAGGAATGTGTCCTAAGTCCAGATCTGCCAGTCAGCAAATGCCATGCATTGCATGCTGCATGGCAAGTTAAAGGTATTGTGACATGATGTTGGAAATTTTCATATTTGCCACAACATATATATATATATATCTTATATCATTCAGCTCTGTTCGTTTTTGCAAAATAAATTATAAATATATTCAAATTTCATTCCAATTTATGGTAATTTTTTCTCTGGGACACGCCCCATGAATTTATGCAAATCTTCATGTGACGTACACGTGGGCACTGGGCATAAGGCGGAGCCTGGCTTGCCCCTTTGTTTGGTGAAAGATCCCTCTTTTTTTTGTTGTGTAACTTGAAAAATGCCGTCACGTTGTAGCGCATTTGGGTGTTCTAATATCAGCAGTGAACAAGTGAGCCTTCACAAATTCCCAAAAGATGAGAAACTTCGACAAGAATGGACCAGACAAGTGCAGAGAACAAGGGACCGATGGGTTCCAACTAAAGAGTCGTATGTCTGCAGCGACCATTTTACTGCCGATTGTTTTCAGGAAACACCTGGTATAAAAGAATCTTTAGGATTACCAGTAAGATATAGAAGACTTTTAAAACCGGATGCTATTCCTACAATTTTTAAAAGAAAATCTACAGAAGAAAGTCCCACAGGAGCTACCACATCTAAACAACGCAGGGAAGCTACCGTCGTAAAACTGTCCAGGAAAAGAGTAATAATAATAATAATTAATTCAATTTATAACGCACTTTTCATTACTGAAAATCTCAAAGTGCTACACATATATTGAATGCTACACACATTCATAAACCGGTGGCGGCAGACTACCATGCAAGGTGCTTTCCAGTCCTACCGGGAGCAACTCAGGGTTAAGTGTCTTGCCCAAGGACACAACGACACATGGTGCGGGTCCCGGGAGTCGAACCGCCAACTTTCCGATCGGGAGACGACTGCCATTACCACTACACCACGGCCGAGTAAGTCTTTTGTGTAAACATAATCGGAGGTGTGTACTGTTTTAGATGATAAACTATATATTTAACGTGAGCTCATGTTGTTTTACTTTATATACTGTGAGTGTATAAAGCCAATTATCACGGAGGATTAACATGTGCAATGCTAAAAAAATAATTAGCCGACATGACATCATGGGGCAAACACACGTTGCTATATACTGTATTTTTAAATTATTTCTGCGCGATCAAGTAACATCAGTCTGTGTTTTTATTCATGGAGGGTTTATTAATGAGAGTTTTGGATGATTTACTGTCTTAAAATGATAGATCTCAAACGCGATCTGGCCTATGTTAGCGTTAGCCCATGAACAAAGAACCACAGGAGAAGCTAACCCCACGTAGCTACTGTGTAAAAAATAAACCGTGTCTAAATCACTTTTCCATTGATCGAGTGTCTAATATGTTATTAGTCAGAGTCAGAGTCAGAGTCAGAGTCAGAGTCTGACTCTGACTCTGACTCTGACTCTGACTCTGACTCTGACTAATAACTGTATTGGATGAATAATAACCCTTCGATTGCTTTAATACATTTATGTTCCAACAATAGGTTGGGTTTGTTCGCTGCTAACAAACTAGCCGAGATACAGTAGCAAACACGTTGCTATATATGTATTTTTAAATTATGTCTGCGCGATCAAGTAACATCAGTCTGTGTTTTTATTCATGGAGGGTTTATTAATGAGAGTTTTGGATGATTTACTGTCTTAAAATGATAGATCTCAAACGCAATCGGACATGCTCAAAGCCACGAAGCTCCCTGCACGTTTTTTCAAAGCTGAATCGTAAAAGTTAATCAATAAGTTTTCCATTAATAGAGTATACAATAAAATGATTTGAGCAAGATTAAAACTTCTACTGCTTATATTGACCTTCCAAAACTGAAGATGAGTAAGAATATGGAACTCAGTAGAGGCAAACAGAAAATGAAGAATTCTAAAAGCACAGCTCCAGGTGATGACTAGTTGAGTTTAGTTGAGCATAAATCAGAGGTAGGTTTGCAAATTTCCTAAACCTATGTGCATTACCTTCCTATAAATCTAAAAGGAAGCACTTTTCACCTCGGAGCTTCACTAAAAATAAAGAAAACTGAAGTAAAAAAATAAAATAAAAAAATGTCCGCCTGGATAAAAAACAGCCAACTTCAGCGTACGGCAAATTACTTTGTGGCTTTGAAAAATGGCCGAAATCTTTGGTGTTCTAACTGGGGTCAGCCTGCTTTGTTAGGTGTGTTCTCCTGGTGCAAAAGATAAATGATGTACTTTGCCTTGGGTCAACTGGGCTTTCCCATCCCATAATGACCTTTCAGGGAGCAGAAAGAGAATAGCTGCTCCCATAGCGATGAAGCGGTATTGTACGCTGCACATCAAATGTGTGTAATGGCAAACTAATGTTTTTAGTGCTGCAGTATGACCTCCCAACCTCTAATGGACTGCTTCTCTGCTCATCAATCACACAAACCGTAGTTTAGCACAGGAAAAGGCATCTTGAAGAAAATCTGTATCCTGTTTTGTGCCTTGCTCCAAAGCCGTACGGTGTTTTCCGTTTCAACGAAAAAGAACAACTTTTGCGGTTGCGTCTATGCCAAAGGTTCCCTGAAGGAGAGAGGATCTCTTGTCGGTTTTAAGCTGCCAAGTTTTATGAAATACCAAATTACCAATTGGCCCAGCATCAGGTTTCCCGCCTGGAAGAGACTGTAATTTCTAGGCCTCCATTAGGATCGTAGAGAGGCGCTCCTACTGCGCTGGCAGGTGTCATTTCACAGCATGGTGGGGAAACGAAGGGCACAAAGACGCTCAGACACGTTTTTTTTTTTAAAACATGACTTTTTGGATATAATACTTTTAGGACGTCAGTAAAGGAGTTATCTTAGCAGGTTACTTTCAATATGAAGGGAAGTTCATCCTTGGGAGGTGAAAATTTAGATTCACAGATTATTGTGTAAAAACAGTTTGGGGATCAGTCTCAGCTACCAACACACCAAAGTTTAGCCCAATATCTGTAAAATCAAACCAATTCGTAGTGATTTTTGTTTTAGGGTTGTAGGCATTTAAACTTGGGTTGAGTCAATTGATACCAGTTGTACATTCAGTTATTTTCATGCACTTTGGGTCCTGATAATTCTGTAATAGACAAATAAACATGTGTACACTGCTCCCCATAGTTGAGCTATTTGCCTAGTACACGTTTAGTTTTCAAGATGAGTGTTTTTTTCTGTACTGGGAATGAATAGGGAATGCAACCTTAATGTTTTGGTGTGGGGAATTAAACTGTAGAAAAGAGGGTTTTTTATTTTGCTAGTCAGAGGCAGTGCAGTGTGACAGATCCTGGTGAGTAGAGGGAGCGATTTCTTCACTGCCAGGTGCATGGGCGGAGCCAGGGGGTGGCCTTGGCAGTCAGATACATTTTCAGCTACCCTAATCTTTTGAGGAAACTATGCTTTTAGTCAAGATAAAAGCTAGAAAGCATAATTTCCTCAAATGTTTCAGGTGGCTGGTTTACAGTAGTCCATCAATACTTTCACAAACTCACTTTTTCGCAAGTTCCCTTATCAGTCTTGTCACTCGGTGCAACATATCACTATGGGAAATTGCGCCCGCGCAGTTTACCTGAAGGAATACAATCACGCCTTTACGGCAGGGGTGTCAGCGTCGCGCCAGAGAGCTTAAACCTGAACACTCTCTCTTCGCGGGACTTCTCTGTTGCTTCATCGCTCGATCAGAGATGAGCTTGCTCCCAACACAGAGCGCACAGAGAAATATTCCTGCGTACTGCTGGGATAGCGAAAGCTAGTCCGGCACATTTTTCCTTAACCTCAAAGTTTTTTCTTCTCCTCTTTCCGCAGACTGCTTTGCTTGACGGCGCTAACTGCATCACACCGCTACCTCTGCTAACTCGTAGCAAGGCTGGCCAGAGAAAGTGACGCGACGGAGGAGACGTCTCAAATTAGAAGAAAAAGGATCTTGGAAGGACTTGCTCGTCCTATCTCGGACATGCCTCCGGAGAAAGGAAAGCGAATGACAAGACTTCCAAAAAAGACCAACAGGACGGCGAGCCCGACCTCGCGCGCCTGCCCCAGCGGATGAGGTTTTTCCCTCTCAGCGACGGACACCCACGAGGCCTGTTTCTATCCTTGCTCTGTTCGACTTGTGTCACAGAGCAGCCGACGCACTGCAGATCCCATGGCCGGAGCCTCCGCCTCGTCAACAAGTAACGAGGTTGGCAGGAAATTATTTTTATTCAAAGCAGCAGGCCGCCACGAGGCAAAGGATGCCAGTCTCCCGGACTTCCTCACAGAGCTGACTCGCACCTGGTCTCAGCCCAGGGCTCCCATGCTGTTGCCGCTCTCGCAGTTTCTCGACGTGGACGGGATGGATGAAGTGGGAATAGCCAACGTGCCTCAAATTGAGGACACGTTGGCATCTCATTTGGCTCCCAAGTGATCCGGGACAAAACCAACTCTCCCCAGCAAAGCCTGTCGAGAAATGCTACAGGGCTCATGGCCTCGCAACGCACGCGATGAACGCGTCCGCAATGATGCAGGCGTACCTGGCTGAAAAACTACAAGAGCTCCAGGTAACGTCAGACAAGCAAGCTGCCGCCGAGCTGCTGGATGAAGCCCGCAGGGCAACAGACTTTGTGCTCCGCATGATGGGGACAGCTGCTGTTGCACAAGGCAGAGGAATGGCGGAGGTGGTCATCGTGATACGCCATCTGTGGATGACCTTAACTGACCTCCCAGAGGGACAGAAAGTTCCTTTTCTCCACCATTCGATAGAACCGACGGGACTTTTTGGAAAAGCGCTGGATCGAATTCAGACCAGGCTGGACCAGAGGCGCAAACAGGCTGAAGCTCTCCGAGTGGGCATCCCCAGGAGAACCTTCGCCCCCCAAGGAGTCAGCTGGGAGCAGAGCACCGCAGCCTCGACACCATTCAGCCACACGTGCCCCACCGCAAAAGCGGCCGGCGTACGAGGCCGAGCACCGGCAGAGACCACCGCCGGGCCCACCTCGGACTGAACACGCCTGGAGTAAGAACAGATTTGTTCCCCGCCAGGCGGACCGGTACAGAACCTCCTCGACGAACCGGGACACCAAACAGAAGCGTGCCTGATGAACCAGGACCGCTTCTAAACTTTACACAATCACCCGCCTACGCGGTACCGGAAATTATCTTTTCACGTCCAGACTTTGTTTGTAGCACGGTACAAAAAGCTGGTGACTTTGTTTTGAACACAAATCATGTTCTTTCTGCTGTGAGTGACATAAAGTCAAATATGTCGTTACACATAAGCACGAATAAAGCTCAAAAAACAGCCACTCT
Organism: Garcialebias charrua; assembly: GCA_038048925.1. Classification (NCBI taxonomy): domain Eukaryota; kingdom Metazoa; phylum Chordata; class Actinopteri; order Cyprinodontiformes; family Rivulidae; genus Garcialebias; species Garcialebias charrua. The sequence goes on from JBBPBX010006760.1 coordinate 26,867, forward strand.
CTGTTTTCTTGACTCAAAAAACAAAACAAAAAAACAACAAGAACAAACAATAACATCAGCAGAACGGGTCCCTCTGTCCTGCCAGCCGACATAAAGGGAAGGGGGCCATCTCCCCCTCCTCCCTCACGGCTCACGGGGTGTTAGCCTAATCAATAAACCCCAGCAGGGTGCCTCGGTTCTGTCTGCAACAGACAGGCCCAAAGACGCTTGCAAGCAGGCCCGACACTCCTCACAGAGACAAGTGAGGGGGGTCACGTGCTCAGGCCCCCGCTCAGTTGTAAACCACGGGGCGGACAATACACAAACCAAACAAACCCGTGACATGTCCGCCCTCCAGGGGTGCGCGCTGACAGAATCTGACGACCCACCTTCCTGGCCACCTATTCATCGGATGCCAGTAAGGGACGGGGGGGTGTGTGTGTGTGGCAGAAGCCCACAGGCCAACACCAGTGTCACACATTCATTCTAATGCTGAAGCTGTCCCCTTGTTTTCAATGGGCGACACGTCATGCTCAAACAGTGATTCTGTAGCGTGTGACCGCGCTCACTGTGCTGACCCAAACAGGAAACGGGCTGGAGTCAGGAGATCTGCTCGTTTACAAAACGTGCATCCCCCCCGACCCATGACCCCCAACAAAAAGAGGAAAAATAGACACTCTGTTCAGCCGTTATCTAATAATGACAGCAGATTGTCTCTGCCTCCAAACACTCTCGGTCAGAGTAGTATGGAGGTACGTCTGCGGGAAGGTCCTCTTCCTAACCTGGTTGACCTTCAAAGGACCACTGAAATCAGGGTTTCTGAGGGAAAGCTGGTTACACCACTTGCTCCTCTCCAGGGACCTTCTACGTCACCAGAAGGAACAGTTTCACCAATTAGGCTGAGAACTGCGGCTAAGTTTAGCTTGGTGGCGGAGAAGAACAGACTGATTGCCTCAGGCCTGCCAGAGAACGTGGTAAAAACCATTCAAAATGCACGTGCTATGTCAACACAGTCTCTCTACGCCCGGAAATGGCATATCTTAGAAGCTTGGTGCACAGAAAGAAATATTATTTCTTATTCATGTGACTTGACCCAGCTCCTCACCTTTCTTCAGGACTTGCTGGAGAAAGGTTGCTCTTTCTCAACAATTAAGGTGTTCCTATCTGCGATTTCAGCTTGTCATGAGGGCTGGGGAAGCAGGACGCCTGGCGCGCATCCGCTCATAATAAGATTTATGAAGGGCGTGCTAAGGAGGAGGCCCCCCAGCAGGATTTTGACCCCTGGATGGGATCTTAGCATGGTCTTGGGGGCTCTCTGTGATCCCCCATTCGAACCACTGAGCGACATTAAGATAGATTTATTATCTTACAAGACCGCTCTTCTCCTGGCTCTTTGCTCGGCAAAACGTGTGGGTGACCTCCACGCTTTGTCCGTACATCCAATGTGCACCAGGTTCGCCCCTGACGGGTCAAAGGTCACCCTAAGGCCTAATCCTGCATATATTCCCAAAGTTTTGACTTTAAACCCCAGAAGTCTGGACTTTGAACTCTCTTCTTTTCCACCTGCTCCTATCCTCACTCAGGAACAGGAAAGGCTGAAGGCTCTCTGCCCCGTGAGAGCTTTAAGCACTTACGTACATGCAGAGAACAGCCGAATGGAGAAAAACAAATCAACTGTTTGTATGCTTTGCTTTGCTCAGCACTTTGGTTAAGCTTATGGTTTTTGAAATGTGCTTGACAAATAAAGTTGATTGATCAGCTACGGGTAAGGCCCTATCAAAACAGCGCCTCTCACACTGGGTGACTGAGGCCATTAAAAGGGTGTACAGTAGCAAAGGTCAACAGGTGCCCTCTGGAGTGCGTGCCCACTCTACTCGGGGCTTGGCCACCTCATGGTCACTGTTCAAGGGTGTACCAGTTGCAGACATTTGCGCTGCTGCGAACTGGAGCTCAATGAACACGTTTGCAAAGCATTACAGTTTGGATGTTACTGCGTGTGATGTCACTCAGGCTGTCCTTTCTAACACACAGTAGAAAGCGACCTTGAGATGCCTATTGAATAAAGGCGGACGTTCACACTAGGATGCATTTTACTGAGCATTTCAAGGGCGTGAATGAATTACGTTCCCATAGTGATATGTTGCACCGAGTGACAAGACTGATAAGGGAACTGAAAGTTATGCACCATAACTCATGTTCCCTGAAGGAAGGGAACGAGGTGCAACATACCTGGCCCTTTCAATGCTGAAAGCTCGGTGAAGTGCATTCTGGAGATCGATGGATGGGCGTCAGCGGCTTAAGTACCCAGAGGGTGGGGCCTCTGGCGCGACGCTGATGCCCCTTCCGTTAAGGTGTGATTGTATTCCTTCAGGTAAACTGCGCGGGCGCAATTTCCCATAGTGATATGTTGCACCTCGTTCCCTTCCTTCAGGGAACATGAGTTATGGTGCATAACTTTGTTTTCACCTCAAGATTGTACATGACACATGACTGTCAATTTTAATATTACACAGGTGATTGGGACAGTTCAGGATAAAAAGCTAACGAGAGCGGGAACAGACAAAAAAAAAGTTTGGACTGGTGCCGCAATTTTTTTTTTTTTTTTTGTAGTTTTCTTTTAACAAGCCTGTAATGTAACACAAGTGAAAAGAACTACACGACCCAGAAGCCAACAGTGCTTCTGGCCGCTGCTTTCTGCCAAAATTCATACAACAGCAACGGAGGGAGCACTAGCAGAGAAACCGATGTGGTAAAAACAGTTTTGCAACGCAAAGTCAGAAGTAACTATCCATCTGAACTGGCAAGAAAGTTGCAAATAATCCTGAAGCTGAATTCATCCTTCCAAGTTTCACTGGTGAGTACCCATATACGATTTTGAAGTACTGTATAGCACATATACCATCCATCATCTTTACCCACTTCTTCCTTTTTGGGTTGCTGGTGCCCATGTCCAGCAATCACTGAGCAAGGCAGGGTACACCCTGGACAGGTCGCAAGTCCATCACAGGGTTGTACATACTGGACATGAGTGTTGGAAGGGTTTATAAAGTCTTTTAAAATACAAATACTAAAATAGTGTTCTTTTTTTTTTTCTTCACCTGGAACCTAACCCCCGTGATAATCGAGGGACTACAGTACTGTACATACATATTTGGCGGCAGCCATCTTGGATTTTCACGTGGCAACCCTATTTTCGATGGCGACCCTTCTTGCGCCTAGATGCAGCCACGCACCTAAATGGAACTCACAAGTCAGACGTAGGGTGGGACATTCTTTTGCTTGTTGGCACCTGGAGATAAACCTTCCATATAAATATTTAGATTGATTAAATACCTATTTATGACCAACAAACCTGCAAAGCATGACTCCAAATGAACTGAACAGCTTACCTACAGTAAAGACTGCTGTTTATTTCCTGCTCTCTTTTTCCAGGACTCCTAAACACGCCCAAGGCAAGTAGATGGACACACACACGAATAGATTTTGGCACCGTTTCAGCTCATCGTTGAAGCGGTGCATGGGGAGCGGCTAAGAGTTGGCTGATAAATCACACACTAACACAAATCACCATAATTACTAAATACATAGTTTATTGTAAAAAGAGATGTACCCTCTCACCCAGAAATGTTGGCAGCTCATGTACAGATGAACAAATGATTATGCATTCCTTAAAATCTTTTAACCACATGACCACACTTCAATATTTGTTTTAAATGACCAATAAACTCTTATAAAGACGATATGTAAAACTATTTTAAATCCACCTTTTCTGGCACATGCGGGGGCAAATGGGCTTTTTATCTAAATGTATTTTCCCCTAGCAGGGTGGGCAACAATAGTTTTGAGTCACATTAATGCGTTTCTTTGTATTCCTTCCTTTTTAAGATCTCATTTTTTTCTTCCAACCACTCATCAGTTCAACTGTTACGAGTTCAATCCAGTGCAAAACTGCAATTTGGTTAGCTACGGAGCTGTTTTCCCTTCAGACTCATTGTTTTACTCCATGTAAGGAATGTTTCTGCACGGGCTTTACAAGAAACCCCACAGGGAATTGATTCCCTTATAAAAAAACAACAACATTTTCTCCCCTTCAGTTCACTGCTGCTGACACCGTGCTTTCAGCTAACCAGTAGCTGGTAGATCTAGACCAGACCCAGCAGCTCCCCAGTTCACAGTTTAATCATGGCAGCTGTTTGTAAGGCCGATTGGAGGTCAAACCCTGTATACCCATCCTTGGCTCAGTACTGGTAGTGATGTAGCCCTGTAGCTCAGGCACATGCTTCAGCACATCTCCCTGGAAAGCGCGGGCAAACACTCCACCTGGAGCAGGGTGCCTGTGCAGGATTTAGCCACACTAATGGGGGGGTCTTATACGTCCTGTGAAAGAAATCGGACTTTCTTTCTCGTCAGCAGCCAGCTCCTGATGTCCCTGACTGAGGGGAGCTTCATGTTTTCTTTGTTTTTGCTGTAAAAATTCAAAAAGATGCCAAAGAGAACCAGAAGGCCACCCCAGACGTACCTGACAAAAAAACAAAATGGACAAAGTTAGACACTTTAGGAGCAAAACGCTCGTTATCGCTGACGTGAAATACTTTTAGAACCAAGCAGAGCCTTGAACTTTTCACATGTTTAACTGTACAATCAGACTTTATCCCACATGAAAGATAGTTTTGTTGAGTGTGTTCACGTGAAGGACACAGCAGCTGGAGGGAGGATAAATGTGACCATAAAAGACACAAGTTTGTTTTAATAAATCGATAAATACACACACGTGTCAAAAGTCATGTACAGAAAAACAAAGTCAGAGGGGTGTGCAGAAAACGAGCCCCTCCCGACAGCACCACAGACTTAAGGGGCCCAATAAGCAGCAGAGAAAAGAGTAAAGGACAAAAAGGAGCAGCAGAGTCACAGAGGTCTGACTCTGGACAGAGGGGATGAAGGCCTGGGAGACCAAATCAAGTTTTATTTGACCAAGGAGAGTTCAGTCGGCTCACTCTGGGCTTACTTTAAACAAAGAAGAAGAGCCTAAAGTCAAAAGGTGGCGATACTTACTGGAAAGTGAAAGGTTTCGAGAAGAACACGAAGGAAAGTACGATAGTCATGGCCTTTCTCCCTGTGGTCACTGCAAAAGATTCAAGAGGACCATCAGCACATGTTGGCTGGACTTTTATACACTAATACAAAAGAAATGCAAAACTTTGGTTGTAAATTCAAACCAGAGTACTGCACACGGCATATTATACGCCCTCCAGCAATCTATTATAACGCAATCTCTAGCAATGGCCCAGACCAGCAAACACCTTGTATAACATTTGACCTTGATTTATGACCTTAATCTTGAAGTTGGGTTGATAAAAAGATTATATGACATGTGAAGTGATGATGCATATGTGTATGAAGTATCATTATCTTGCGCGTATTAGAAGTTATGGGCGAGACGAGAGAAATCGTAAATATGTACGGAGAATATACTAAAATACGTCCTTTCAATGGATGTACAACTACTAATTTCAAGTCTTTAAGCAAACTATCTCTCAGGTCGGAGGCAATGTGTTCGACATAACGGTACTTCATCTGGCTACCCAACGGTCACCAGTGCCGTAGGGCTGGACGATATGGCCAAAACTTTTATCACAATATATTTCTTAATTTCGGTCGATAGCGATATAATTTGATATCGATATAAACAATATAAAAGTTTCAGAAAAACTTCAAACTATACAAATAAATTAATGTTCACATTTTACTTTGTCAATATTAATAGTTTTAACTCTATTAATATTTATATGTTTTAAAATATGATTAAATTAAAGTTGTTGGGAAGGTATATGGATACCTGAAGTTTTTTTGTTTCAGTTTGGAGATTTTTCAAGTGAAGGTTGTCGTTTGTTTGTAGTTATTTTGTATTTTTAAAATAAGGGTCAGAAATAATTATTTTTTTTCTTCTTTCTGTACACTTTTCATTCAATGTTTTTTTGTTGTTTCTGATTAATTTATTTTATTTTGAATGAATGAATAAATGAATTTGAAAGAAAAGAATGCAGCGCTGGGGCTGTTGTTTCAGTACGTTGTAGTTTCAGGGACACGTTGGCTCAAACTTATTGTGCTTCATCTTCTGAGTCTCATCATATTCTATCGAGTGGAAACTCTTCAGATTAAACCAGTTAGATGTTCCCACCGCTAGTTGGAACGACTCTCCATTACATTCTGCAGCATAAAGAAACCTGCAGTTTATCATATCTTAGAAAGCCGAACCACTTCCACACCTCAGAATTAGTCTTTCCTCTCTTATCAGTGATGTCATCTGCTTTATCTTCGCTTGTGAAACATTGTTCAGTCACATTCTGAAAGTCATGGGCACTCATTTTGAACACACGCTGGAGATTAGCTTAGCCTGCTACCGCTAACGCCTTCTGGACTCGAGCTCTGCATAACATCTACATCACCACGCATTTACGTAGTTGAGTCGCAGCTTTTTCTGTCCGGGTTGAAACTGAAGCTGCCGCTTCAACCCGAACAGAAAAAGAAAAGCGTCAGTGAAACGCTGTACTGTAATCCTATCGAAAATATGCTTAAAACTCATATCGTTATTGAATAAAAGTATATCGCGAGATTTATCGATATCGAATTATTGTCCAGCACTAGTGTGCCGCAAGGCTCAGTTTTAGACCCCACTATTTTTTTACAATTTATATAAATAATGCAGGTCAAAACATTTCTGACGCATCGTTGCATCGCTATGCCAATGACACTGTTGTTTATAGCTGAGCTAACACAGTTGCCAACGTTTTACAGCTTTTACAGTCTATCATCATTCAGTCAGACTTATTCCATCTCAAGCTGGTGCTAAATGCAAACAAAACCAAAGGGATGTTGTTTTCTAACAGAAAGTCTGTGCCAGCAACTCTTCCTCCCATCTCATCCATGCATGGTGTTTCTATTGAGTTTGTAGATTCTTACAAATACTTGGGAATTTTGGTTGATGCACATCTCTCTTTTTAAAACAACATTAAAATAACTTGATAAAGAAACTGAAATTAAAACTGGGTTTATTTTTCAAAAATAGATCTTGCTTTGAATGCCAGAAAACGCCTTGTAGCTGCTACCTTTCATTGACTATGGTGACATTATTTACATGAATGCCACTGCTCATTGCAGAAGTTGGATGCTGTCTACCATGGTGTGCTAAGATTCTTAACTAGTTGTAACTACTGTACCCATCACTGCACCCTGTACTCATTGGTCAATTGGTCATCATTATCTACACGTTGGCTCCTACGGAGCCCCGGAGGGGATGTGTTTGTTTTAAAAAAAAATTTACTTTTGCGTTCCCTCGCAATACTGTACTGTATGTAGTGTTACCTCACAGACGACAACGTTTCTCCCTCAAAGAAACTGGTCCAGATGACGATGATTTAATGGAGTTTTGTTTTGAAATCAGCCTTAAATACAGGCGGTCCCCGACTTACGAACGAGTTCCGTTCCTACGCACCGTTCGTAACTCGAAAATTCGTAAGTCGGAACGCGTTACACGTGGCTTTCGTAAGTCCGGATTTTTGGTCGTAATTCGGAAAATGTATGCCAACGCTAAGCCGCACACCCGTTTTATCAACATGAGACTGAACAAGCATACATACTGGTTCATAAACATGCACAGAACTTTATTTACAAACGGTTAGCTAACACTTTCATCCAAAAACACATACCAGTGCTGTATTTACTGTACAACAGTACTGTTCATAAGCGCGTTCGTAAGTCCGGAATGTCGTAAGTCGAGGCTGTCGTAAGTCGGGGACCACCTGTATAAGGATATCCAGTGTGTGCTGCAGTGGTAAAATTAGTTTTACGTTGAATATTTCACGTTCATGCTCATGGATCCCGTTCAAGACGGCACAGACAGTCTGATTTGTCAGCATTTCAGTCTGTCCCTCCGAGGAGCGATGGTTCTCTTAGGGACCGTCAACAAATTACCAGGCTAATGAGCTTGGTCTGAACATCGTTATAATATTTTAGATATATTTCAAGATTATTTGTCAAAGCAGCACCATGTATCCTAATTTTTCTCAGGATATTTCTGCATGGTAATAAATCATGAAATTTCTCACCATTTAAAAAGAACAAAAGAACAAAGTGGCACTTGTGTTTCAAAAGTACTGTAACTTTCTTTTAAAGCATCAAAGTTCATTCAATGATTCAAAGATTCAAGATTCTTTATTTGTTGTTCCACCACACGTGGTAGAACGAAATTGTGCACACAGGGACCCAGTTACCTCCAACAAAAGTATTAAAATGTGTGTAAAAAGAAAAACAGTAATAAGATCTATGATATGAACTAAGAAAAACGTTCACTAAAAACATACTAAGCACACACTTCTGGAGGGTTTCATCAGTCTGAGGAGTCCCAAGTAAACTGTTCCCCACTAAGCAGTACCCTTCTTTAGTGGACCAACCAGTTTGCTGGTTTTGCTGGTGACTGATGAATAGAGGGTAGGGCTGGACGATATGGCCAAAATTTTTATCACAATATAGTTCTTAATTTCGGTCGATAACGATATAATTCGATATCGATATAAACAATATAAAAGCCTAAAAAAAACTATAAACTATACAAATAAATTAATGTTCTCCTTGTATTTGTATTTAGCCTCCAAAAAGATGGAAATCACCATCAAATAAACATAAACTTCTCAACCCAATAATTCTCAGTCGGGTCATCTGGACAGTTTCTTTTTTATAGAAACGTTTCACCCTCCATCCTCCATCCAATTTCTATAAAAAGAAACTGTCCAGATGACCCGACTGAAAATTATTGGATTTGGTACGTGGATTATTGAGCATGAACTTTCTTGCCATAAAATTCTCAACTGTGTCAATATTAATAGTTTTAACTTTAAACATCTTTAAAATTTACAGCATTGAAATTCATAGTTAATTAAATAAAACTTTTGGGTGTTGTTATTTATAAGAAGCTGACATAGAAATCTCATGGAAATTACTTAAGAATAAAAATAACAAAATCAATTGCATTACTGTATAAAGTAAAATAGTTTTTGAATGACAAAGTTTTGAATATATTGAATAATGTAATGATTGTTCCATATTTAATCTGTTGTATTGAAGTTTGGGGAAAAGCATGTAAAACTATTACAAACCCTGTTTTTTTTTGTTTTGTTTTTAAAGAGCTACAAGAATTATTAGTAGGAAGTGCTATGGTCACCCAACAAATATTTCATCAGTTTAAATTATTAAAATTTTATGATTTGGTTGAACATAGTATTTTACAAGTCATGTATAAAACTGAAAAAAAATTACCCCCCAAATATTCAATTAAAATTTGTTTAAAGTTATTAAACCCTGAAGGGAATGTAAATGTTTGTAAAACCTCCATTTAGGACTAGTTTGAAGGAGCTGAGTTGTAAATCAGGAAACAGGATTGTGTTGACTTGATATCACCATAAACATTTCTAAAACTATTTATATGTTTTAAAAGATGATTAAATCAAAGTTGTTGGGAAGGTGTGGTGCAGGTGAAGTGAAGGTTGTTGTTTGTTTGTAGTTATTTTGTATTTTTTAAACAAGGGGCAGATATTAAAACACTATTTTCGTCTTTCTGCACATTTTCATTCAGTGTTTTTTTTCTTCTGATGAATTTGTTTTATTTTGAATTAAAAAAACATGCAGCGCTGCTGGGGCTGTTTGTTTACGTCGTAGTTTCAGGGAAACGTTGGCTCAAACTTTATTGTTCTTCATCTTCTGACTCTCATCATATTCTATCGAGTGGAAACTCTTCAGATTAAACAAGTTAGATGTTCCCACCGCTAGTTAGAACGACTTTGTCACGTTTTGCAAAATAAAGAAACCGAGTAAGACTCGCTGCAGATGAGACCTGCAGTTTAACAAAACCGAACTACGTCCACACCTACGAATTAGTCTTTCCTCTCATCAGTGATGTCGTCTCTTTCTCTTCGCTTGTGAAACTTTGTTCAGTCACATTCTGACGGTCATGAGCACTCGTTTGACTCGTTTTGAAGCGAAAACTTAACGCGCTTTAGCTACTGCTACCGCTAACGCCTGCTGCTGGACTGAGCGCTGCGTAACAACGACGTCACCACGCACGTTTTGTGTCACAGCTTTTTCTGTCCGGGCGGGTTGTTGAAGCAGCCGCTCCAACCCGAACAGAAACAGAAAAACGTCAGTGAAACGTTGTAAAATCCTGTCGAAATATCGAAAATATGCTTAAACTTCATATCATCGTTATTGAATAAAAGTATATCGCGATATTTATCGTTATTGAATTATCGTCCAGCACTAATAGAGGGCGAAATGTCTTTCCACAAAAAAGAAACAGCCCAGATGACCTGACTGACCATTATTGTATTTTATACCTGGATGATTGAGCATGAACTTTGATGCTTTAAAAGAAAGTTACAGTACTTTTGAAACACAAGTGCCACCTTGTTCTTTTGGATTTTAAATGGTGAGAAAATTCACGATTTATTACCTTGCAGAAATATACTGAGAAAACTTTAGTTATGATACATGATGCTGCTTTGACAAATACTCTGAAAATACAGTCATTTGTTGACGGTCCCTAAAAGAACCATCGCTCCTCAGAGGGACAGACTGAGAGCAGGCTGCCTGCGTTGGCTCGAACGAGGAAGTCACCGCTGAATCCACGGAGCATGTACGTGAAATATACAAGGTAAAATTAATTTGACCACCGCAGCACACACTGGATATCCTTATATTTAAGGCTGATTTCAAAATTCAATTCAGCTTATTTATGTAGCGCCAAGTCACAAACTCCTGCATGAACCTCAAATACGGGTGTCTGATCCATCGTTGTTGCTGTTGTCACTACATACAGTTCAGTATTGCGAGGGAACGCAAAAGAAAAAAATCCCCCATGTCCCCTCTGGGGCTCCGTAGATCTCACACTGGTACATCTTCATCTGTAAATCCCTCCTTGGTCTGCCATCTTCTTATATCTCCTCCCACATGTCACGCCGTCAGTGCAGTGACAGTGACAGTATGATTTTTTTGACTTTAAACATTTGATATTGTCAATAGAAAAATCAAAGCTAATATTTTAGTTTTTAGTATTTTTAATGGCACCCTGATTTATTGTTTTATAACACCACTTTTATTTTAACTGCATTTTTACTGTAGTTTATTGTTGTTGTCTGTACTTTGTGTTCTGTCTGGAACAGGTTTTTCTTGTAAACGAGTTCTCGTGGCTCAATGAGACTAGCCTGTGTAAATAAAGGTTGAATGAATGAAAAAGAGAATCGTGAGAATTTAAAATATGGAAATAGTTGGCGCATGCCGTTTTACATTTACCTGTCACTGCAGTGAGGGCACCAAAGAGCTTGATTAAGGCCAACACAAAGGAGATTCCAAAATAACCCGTGAGGGAGAAGACGAACGCGTAACCGTACGTTTTGACAGGGTGCTGGAAATTGGTAGATTAAAACACCGATAAACATTCATTAATTTCCTTTTTCTAAAAGAAGACTAATTTCATACACGGTACACAGTGAGTCACGTTAAACGACGAAAACGTATTCACCTCTGAGCAGAACGCTACTGCTGGTCCCAGTCCGCCCACGCTGAGCAGGCCTGCCAGTATGTAGACAAACCCAATAGAGTAAGAGTACAGCACCTGTCAACGCAAACAACTAATCAGTGACATTTCTAATGATTATCATCCTGCAGTCTAAACACTGGTCGCCCAGAGCAGGACTCTGCTTGTAAACGTGTCAACAGATGCAGAGGTTTATATATACATATTTTTTTTGTTCTTTTAATATTTTACCATTTCAGAGTTGGAGCCGTTGTAGAGTTTCATGGCTTTCTCCTGCACATTTCCAATGGCAGCATCAGCGCACAGCGCCAGAGAGATGAGCATGACTCCTGCACACAACACAAACACATGGTCAGCTGTTGTAGGAGCAAAAATAACGAGAGTCTTTCATCCACATTGAACAAAAAACACTAATTTAAAACAGGAAGTCGTCACAAGACGGATGCTAACAGCTAGATATAAACTGCAGGGAAGGAAAACCTCAAGGCTTTTTAGTGTTCGGCTACTTTTGACAAAATAGTCAATGGCAAAAAGCAGAAAACCAAATGCGCCAATTTCTAACTGAATATCTTTTTGATCTCAAAGGTTTCAGGCCTCAATTTTAGATCTTAAAAAACAGCATAATGTATCTTTTAATGCAAAGGGGAGAGGCATTATGCGACTGATATGTACAAACTGTAACGGTCAGTGTTGTTTGTGATTTTCAGTCAATTCTATCTGTGCATTGCTTCAAGAAGTGCATTCTGAGCTGTGCAAGTTGTTTTGTTGCCCATCTTGACCAGGTACTTTCATTATCATTTTATTTAACAATTCCAGGAACTCGTCTTAAACGCAGAGGTGACAGGGCCTTCTCTGTAGCAGGCCCAAGACTCTGGAACGAGTTACCTCTGCTCGTCAGAAAGGCCCCCTCCCTCTCAGTTTTCAAATCCCGTTTAAAGACCCATTACTATTCTGTTGCTTTCAACACCAGTTGATCTGTGTTTCGTCATTATATTTATTATCTGCGATGTTTCTATGTCTATTTTTTGTACTTCATTGTGTGTGTTGTTTGTTTGTTTGTACAGCACTTTGGTTGGCTTTGTCACTGTTTTAAGTGCTCTATAAATAAAAGGGTATGGTATTATTTTTGCTTAAAATCTGTGTGGTTTTTAGACATGAACATGTTTTATGTCAGTGGACAGTTCCTGTACAGGTGCCAAATTACAATTCATGCACTTTTGAGAAGAGTTAAGATGCCTGCAACAAAAAAAACGAAAAGGGTTTAAATGAGCTTGAGACACCAACAATGGAAAACTTTGCTTTTAAGAAATGTTTGTATTAGAGCCCCACTGATACATCAGTAGGACCCATATACCGGTAGGTGTTTGGGGACATATCAGTATCGGTGATATTTGTCCCATTATGCGCCAATATAAACACTGGGAACTGTGTAGAGCTGTCATCTCTAACCCAGGCCCAAAGCCGGGACAGAAATTGGGCCAGGCAGTAATAATGTGCTGGACGGCCAGGCCGGGTCGAGCTTTCGATTGCATCAGTGGACATGTGTGACTGGCGATCCAATTATTTGGCAACATGGCTTGCCATACATCCAAATGTATGGCAATATGGCTTGCCATAAAATCACCAGCCGCACACGACCATTTCCCCACAAACTGACCGTCCTTGAAAGAGGTAAAATAAAGTTCAGTTAAGTTTCAGATGGGACTACTGTATACTGCCAGGAAGCGATTTATCGCCCAAATGGACGTTCATTCAGCTGCTGCACTCAGCGGACGCATGCGGTCGACAACCCAAACGGGTGAGATCCCAAAGCAGACATGTCAAAGCAGGGTCCGTGTCTGAATAATGCAGAATGCAGGCAGAAGCAGGGATTTAATGCGCTTTGACGGCCAAGAAAGGACAAACACCCACTCTTGCCCCTTTTATTCAGCCGTGCAAGTCAGCTGACCGCTAATAACTATATGAGCAGTCAAAGCTTAATTAAAAA
>JBBPBX010006760.1:53570-67424 GCA_038048925.1 Garcialebias charrua
CGGTTTTGCAATTCATATTAATTTACATGGAATTCTGTGGACATTTGCAACCACATTAAGCAGCAGCCGCCAGCTGTGGCACTAGTGGATAAGATCAGGCGAGAATTTCAGATCATTTCAGCTGAAATACCGAAGAAATGGGAATTAGGCTGCAATGTGAATGGCTTAGTTATTAGTATACATGTATACTGTATACATATATAGTGTATGTATGTATATATATATATATATATATAGATAGATAGATAGATAGATATAGTATATATATATAGATAGATAAGGTGAAAAAGATGTTAGAGATTCACCAACTTATCAGTGGAATCAGCTGATTTTCAGCTTAAAGCTGCACTCTGCAGTTTTTGTAGAATGCAGCACTTAGGAAAATTTTCAACAGGCAAAGCATTCTGGTCCCTCCCCACTCAGAGACATATATGGCTCTGCTCCCTCTTGCACTCGCTGCAGGTTCTGATTGCTCCACCTCCACTGCATGTCCTGTCTCAACCACTGCGAAGTTCTCTGATTATATGTTAATAAAACGTTCTAAAAAATAAAATAAAAACATGGAGCGCTGGTCCAACACACTAGAACACCATGAAATCTGCTGAGCCTCGCGCAGCCACGTTGAACCCGAGTTTAATTTGCTCGTGACAAATTCATCCATTTCCTCATCATTTCAGTCATGGATCAGTGGAGGAGGAAGCGATCACTTGACTTTTGGCAAAAAAACAAAAGAAAAGTCCAGATCAGGGATGAAGAAGGGGAATTTAATACATTTGTGTCACATACAAAACAGTTTTGCATCGCTTTGCAATACTTTGAACGAGAACCTGCGCGGCCGCGGGGGCTGGGACGGGGGGGGGCGTGGGTTAGGAGCGTGAGAAGTGAGAAGCTCTGTTTTTATTGGCTGGTTAAAAACTCTGTTTTTATTGGCTGGTTAACGGCGGGTCACTGTGGCTTTTTAGAAATTCTTCATTCATTCATTCAACCTTTATTTAGTCAGGTAAATCTTTTGAACCTCATGGGCTCATTTACGAAAGCGACCTGCTAAAACTAAAGAACAATGAACAGCAGTGATAGAATTTCATTAAACAATAAACAAACAAACAATAAACAATAGAAAACAAAAAGAGAGAAAAAAACAAAAGATTTTTTTTTTTTTTTTTTTAACAAAGTATCAAAAAACTAGCAAAACATTATAAGGTAGACGTATAAAATCAAAGACAGGAACAAATCTGCATTGGTTTTTGCCAGGATTCCAACAGATTCTGAAAACCATTTAGAGAAGTCAAGGTCGAGAGCTTCAGATCTTTTTGTAAGATATTCCATGAAGCAGGAGCAGAGTAGGAGAAGGCCCTTTTTCCAAGTTCAGTCCTCACTGACGGAACACTGCAGGTAATCATGTCCTGAGAGCGCACACTGTAGCTGCACTCACGCAAAGACATGTAGGAGGAGATGTATGAGGGCAGCAGACCAAGAAGTGATTTAAAGATGAAAATGTACCAGTGGAAGAGTCTGCGTGAGGTTAATGATGTCCAGTTAACCAGTGAATACAGGGTGCAGTGGTGGGTACGATAATCACAACCAGTTATGAATCTTAGTGCACCATGATAGACCACATCCAACATCCGCAGGGTGCTTGTAGGAGCATTCATGTAGAGAATGTCACCGTAATCAATGGAGGGAAGGAAAGTCACAGATACAAGGCGTTTCCTAACATTCAGTGTTAGACATGATCTGTTTCTGAAAAAGAAACCCAGTTTAACTTTCAGTTTCTTCACTAGGTTTTCCACGTGGAGTTTAAAAGAGAGATGTGAATCGATCAGGATACCCAGATATTTATAGGAATCAACAAACTCAATAGGGACACCATTTGAAGATAAAATCAGAGGAGGATCTGCTGGAACCGCCTTCCTATTTGAAAAAAACATCCCTTTTGTTTTATCAGCATTTAGGACAAGTTTGAGACGGAACAAATCTGACTGGATGATGTCAAAAGCGGATTGTAGTAACTGGAAAGCCTTAGCTACTGTTTTAGCTCGGCAATAAACAACTGTATCATCAGCATAGAAATGTAAGGATGCATCAGGGATGCAGTGACCTACATTAGCTATGTAGATTGTAAAGAGAGTTGGTCCTAAAACTGAGCCTTGTGGTACACCATTTTTAACTGTTAAATAGCTGGAAGAAGCACCGTTATGTTGAACACATTGCCTCCGATTGGAAAGATAGTTAGAAAACCAACCGATGGTGTGATCAGAGAAACCGATTTCTGAGAGCTTATGACACAGGATGTTATGATCCACAGTGTCAAAAGCTTTAGACAGGTCTAAGAAAAGTGCAGCACAATAGTCCTTAGCATCCAATGCTTCAACAACATCATTCAGAACCTTCAGAGAAGCAGTTGTTGTGCTGTGTTTTTTCCTGAAACCAGATTGATGGAGAGGTAAGATGTTAAATGAGTCCAGATAATTTTTGATCTGAGAGTTTATCAGTTTTTCTAGAACCTTGGCTAAGATGCAGAGTTTAGAGATCGGTCGATAATTGTTCAGTGAGGTGGGGTCACCTCCCTTCAGCAAAGGAAGAACAAATGCTTATTTACCCCCTGGAGAAGCATGGGGACTATAGTTTTTTTCAGAGATTACTTTGTCTAACATCAGTCTGTCAGGAGATAGTGACAGAGTGAAGAAATATGTTTAAATATATTTTTAGACAACTTACAGACTGCACTACAGAAACTGCAGACTGCACCTTTAACTGGCAAATAGAAATCTTTTTTTTCTGAATAAATGAGCTGTAGCACATAATATTCTGTTAGCACAAATATGTTTTATGGGGATGAATAGAAATAAATCAGAGGAGGAGGTGCATATACTGTATACAGTATGTATAGTAAACAAACTGTCCACAGTTCTGCAGTTCTTTAGCACAAGCTGTCACTAAAACAATACAAAGTTTGCAAAGTTCAACAGATTATTTTCTTAGGCTCTGGAATTTGATCAGAGAAAAAAAAATCTGATTGAAATTAAGTTAGAAAGTCATTGTTTTCTAGATGCACACTTACAACTCTTTTCCCGACCAGTCAAGCAAACAATAATCATATGGCCCAAGTTTTACAAATGGAAAATAAACATTGGTGCAAAAAAGTTTGTGTTCAGTGTCGTATTAGTCTTTACAGTAGTCCCTTGTTTATTGCGGGGGATCCGTACCCTGAAAAAACACTAAGTGCAAAACGGCAAAGTAGGAATAGTAGTACAAGCAGTAGTTTATTTTAGTATTTATATATTAATGTGATTTAAATGCTTCCCACACTCTTGCAATATTTTAAACAGTGTTTCTAAACTGTAAACGCTCTAAAAGAGCACAGAATGTCATGATTTCAGCTCCCTGCCTCCTCTGCTCTTTGCCACCTAGCACTCTTGGCCACGCCCACTTCTCCACTCTGCACGGTGAACAGCTGATCAGCTGCAGCAGGAAGTTTATTCTGCAGTTCTGTGCTGCACAAATGTGCTACAGGCATTAAATATTCAAAATAATTTATGTTAAATAAAAATGTCATGTCGATCGTGCGGCTCCTCCATCAGTCAGTCAACTGTGTGTCATGTCCAATCTTATTTTGAAACACCGCGATAGAGCGAGTCCACAATAAACAAACCGCGAAGTAGCGATGGACTACTTGTTGTTTAAATGTGGACAGCTGAATTGGTATGGAAAACTTTAATTCACACGTTTTCAACAGCGTTTCTCATTCCAAACTGCAGGACTCTTCACTGCCACGGTCCTGTCAGGTTTTCTTCTTTCACCTTCATTTTCTTCCCACAACCAGCGTTCCTCTCCGTGCTTCCACATCCTTCCCATTCCACGCCTCTCTCCCTTATTGCATTATTTCTTTCCCAGCGTTCTCTGTTCCTGCTCTGGCTCTCGGTCGTCTCATATCCCTGCCTCGCTCCCTCTTCCCCAGTAGAAGTCATGAAACTCTGTCTGGCCCCTTCCATCCCCTCCTCCTTATCCCCGCTGTCCAATCTCAAATCGCTCCCTTGGCTTGCCTTCGTCCTCTCTCCCCCGTCCTCTCTCCCCCAGCCAGAGGTTAATACACTCCAGGACGGCATTATTTCCTCCCCAGCCCTCCGACAATATAAAAATTCAGAATGGACAGCTCAATCCCTCTTCCATCTCAGATTTGATTGTAATGGTATTGCCTCCTGTCCCTGGGAGGCCCCTGCCGCCTCGCCAACCCAGCCTTTATGACACTAAATGGCCAGGCTACAATTTTTCCATCTATTCAAAAAATTCTGTTAATAACTCATTTGGAATGAGCCGTCGAGACTTCCCGGGCCGACTGCGGCCGGGTCCCTCACCTTTCATCAAATACGGGCAGCGCTATACAAAAAAGAAGGATGCAGGGCTGGATTGCAAATGCATAGGTTAATTAATCTCTCTGAATTTACAATCCCCTTTCCCCCCCAACGCCCCGTGCACTCCTGTTGACAGTCCCAAAGAGACACAACTGTCATATTTATGACCTTTCATGTTGAACGAGCTCGGCGGGCCCATCCGAACCCCCCCCCACCCAACTTTACAAGTGCACCCGTTCATCATGCTTGAAAGATTTATATAATAAAACTCATTTCATTTTCCCACACCATCCTTTTAAATAATAAAATAATTATTTATTGATTATTCAAAAAGGTACATATTTGCCAGTAATGGCTTTGCAGAAGGCTACTGGACCTGCAATAAATAAAGAAGCTGGAGGAAGGAAACGAAGAGAGGGAGAAAGGGAGGGAGGGTTTTGAACCAGTGAAATCTGGATCCAATTCTGGCCGCTCGCTGTACGAATCAGGAAGGACATTATTTGATTTTTAGGAGGCTTTTCAAAGAGAGAGACGTAGGACTATTTTTTAATTTATTTTGTAAATGGAAAAACAGTCAGAAACCCGAACAGAGCCTCAGATTTGAACTTTTTTTAACCATTGTGTTTTTACCTTAAATATTATTTATTAGTAACCTTTATTAAACCAGCATATCCCATTGAGATCACAGATCTCTTTTGCGGGGGAGGCCCGACGCCGAACGTGCACGTTCTTTTGGATCGATAGTTTTAACTTTTCTCTGTCATCCATCAGCAAAGACGTCATTGTTTATTCACATTGGTGCTCATTTGATTGTGGTGTTGGCAAAATGTGTCTAATCACTGGATGGATTTTAAGAAAACTTGCACTTTGTAATAATTTCGATGAGAAGCTACAACTAATCAAGTTTTGAAATCAATCCGACTCAACATGGCTGCCACAGCCAACTGAACTGAGTGGAGAGCATCCTGTGCTCCAGCATCAACGTGTGGCATGGAGGCTGCACAGCTGCAGAAAGAAAAGCTCTGCAGAGAGTGGTGAAGGCTGCACAGAAGTCTGTTGGAGTCGGTCTCCCCACCATCACAGACATCTACACCTCCAGATGCAGGAAGAGAGCCACCTGCATCATGAAGGACCCCGCTCACCCAGCACACACACATTTTGCCCTACTCTCCTCAGGCAGGAGGTTGAGGAGCATTAAGTGCAGAACCACTAGGCTGAGGAACAGCTTCTACCCTGAGGCTGCTAGACTCATGAATTCCTGGTCAGGATTAACGCTGTGAAAATTGAAAAAGTCACTGTGATGTCACTTGGTTGTTGATCTGTGCTGCTGACTATCCACGATGCTGATCTCATGCTGCTGATTTATTTCATGTTGCTGTGTTGGTTCGTCCTCATCTGCTCACACAGACTCATGTTCGTGTGCTGTTGTTTGGCGCATTGATTTTGTACTTCTAGTGCTTAAAAATGGTAAATGGAGCTTACTTATATAGCGCTTGCCAGCCCCCTATGAGGGGCCCCAAAGCACTTCACAGTACCAGCCATCCACCCATTCATACACACATTCATACACTGGTAGCGGTAGCCTGCCTTGCAAGGCGCTACCAGTCCTACCGGGAGCAACTCGCTTAGCGGATTCTTAGTTTAGTGTATTGCTTAGTTCATGTCTTGGATCTTACTACTGTTTTTCTTAGGCCTATCACAATAACAATTTTTGCTGGGCGATTAATTGTCTCAGAAATTATTGCAATAAATGATAATATTGTTTGAGATTTGACAATAATTAGTAATTATTATAAAATTTAAGAAGAAATGTTGGTAAATCTTTTGTGTAGTACCTTTTTTCGACCATCGGATGGCAGTATAAGACTGAACCAAAGGATGGATAGCGAAGTAGCGAGCCGTGTGTCTTTAAGAAAAATGGGAGGGAGGTCCCTTGACGTAACATGGGCTGTCTCTCCTTCTTGTTTTTCGGTTCTCAAAATGTCGGACGCTCTGTGATTTGAGCTCTTTAGCATAGCATTTTTCACACAAAGCTTTTAATTTAAAAATCAGTAAACAAGTTCTCAGCTTTTTTTTGCAGAGAAAAACAACTTTTTACACGAAGGCACAGGTGGAGCTTCAACAAGACGGAGGTTTTTTCTCCGAGGTCCGTCTGTTAGCTTAGCTTGTAGCTTAGCTTCTCAGCTTAGCTGCTTTTAACAATCCAAAAACGCAATTTTGGATCGTTAAAATTGATTTTAAAGTGAAAAGAGAAAGGGTTCAGTGAAGAACATTGGAGTTGAGCCTTTTGTCATCCAGTGTCTTCAGTAGAAAGAGAGACACGAAGAAACGATAAAGCCGATAAATGAAAATGAGGTTGATAATTTTCATTTATATTGACATTAACTGATTTCTTGATTATTGCGACAGGCCTAGTTTTTCTTTACAATTTGTATTTTTGTTGGATGTAACTGGGACAGTATATGCTACATCATGTACCACATGTGATGTGAATGACGATAAAGAACCTTGAATCCTTGAATCTTTGAACTGAATAACGTTTGGAGCCAACAATCAAAGATGGCTGCTATAGCCAGTGGTGGGATGTAACTAAGTACAAATACTTTGTTACTGTACTTAAGTACATTTTTCATGTATCTGTACTTTACTTAAGTAGAATTAAATGTGGGTACTTTTACTTTTACTCCACTAAATTTTACATGAAGTATCTGTACTTTCTACTACACTACATTTCTATTATGTGTTGAGTTACAAGTTACATTCATGTAGCATTTTTTTGATTTGTCGTTAGTTTGAAAGTAACTGATGTCGAGAGGGGAGTTGGTCCACTGAATCACTGCAAAGTGGACAGGTAACATTAGACCTGCCTTCAAGAAGAGCTGGACCAATGATGGATATTCTAGTATACATATGTCATTGAGCTGGGAGCACCCACAGCACCACTGACACACCCAAAATGGATTCCACTGCGGAGAGTCAGCCTGAAGATACACAACACCCATGGCCTTATTGAAAGATTATTGAAAGACTATTGAAATATTATTGAAAGACTATTGAAATATTATTGAAATATTATTCAGTACAGCAGGACAGCTTCTCTCTCCCAAAAGAGCCAGACTGGACTCAAAAAACTTTGAAAACCACCTTCTTCTGAACTTGAACAATAAATTCTTGCTGCAATATTAAAATGTGTCAGTTCATGAGATGTTAGGAGACAAGAGATGTTAATGTTTATTAAATTTGTTCATTTTTTTACAAAAGAAACACAATACAGTACAAGACAATCCCATAAATGATAACGTACAAAATATAAAAAATGAAAGGTAGCAGAAAGAAGAATAAATCTTATTATATCTGCCCCTTTTTTCAAACAATCAGATTAAACAATAATAATCTTCCACCAACAGTACAAAATGACTAACTCTTTCTAATTTTCTAACTAATACAATACACATTACGTCATTTCATATATATTTTTTAACAAATTCATTTTGATCATTTTCTTAAATGTAAACATTGACTTGGCATTTTTAACTACATTCTCCAAGCCATTCCATAATCTAATTCCCTGGATTGAGGTAGAACGTCCCTTCAAACTAGTTCTGAATTGTGGTTTTACAAACATCTCTGTCCCCTTAAGGTTATAACAACTTTGTCTTTTAACAAAATGCATTTGGATATTTAAAGGTAATGCGTTATTCTGAGCCCTATACATAACTGATAAAATATTATAGTCTACCAAATCATGGAACTTCAATAACTTCAGTTGATAAAATAATGTACTAGATGGATGACAGTAATGTTTTCTAGTGATAATTCTTACAGCTCTTTTCTGTAATACAAAAATAGGCTTTGTGATTGTTTTACACACATTCCCCCAAACATCAATACAATAGATTAAGTGTGGAACAATGATTGTGTTATACAACAAATACAGAGCTTTATCATTCAATAGGTCTCTGACTTTGTACAGTACTGCAATCGATTTAGCTATTTTTATTCTTACAGAATTTATGTGTTGTGTCAGTTTGTCATCAATGATAACACCCAAAAACGTCACCTCACTCACTCTACAAATCTCAACACCCTCAAGATGTCTCCAAATGTCTCAACATCTGGGGTCTAAGTTTTGAAAATGGTTTCAGAAAGTTTAAATATTGTTCAACACCCATTACAAGGTTGACTAGACAGTATTTTAACTAGAGTTGAAGACAAACTGGAGTTGAAATGATCAGATATTCCTTTGTTCTGTTTCATGTAAGCTATGCCATTTAAAGGCTTTTAAAGACAACTTTTACTTAAAAGTCTTTACTGCAGTTAAAATGACACATTGGTTTTGTTTTGTGTTAAATAAAAACTTTCAAATATATAATCATTCCTCTTTCTTATTTTCCTTAATGACATTTAACTCTGCATGTCATCACAGAAATTCTGATACATAGAATCGCAAGTCCAAGTGCGAACGGTGTCACAGAGTAAACACAATAAAACATGTATTATCTGCAGCATTGTTCATTAAAATGGCTCAACACTATTAATGTATTACAGAAAATATACATATGGTATGCACACTTAATGATATTGTAGACCATTGCATTAGTTAATACATTCAGCAAGTACTTTTACTTTAATACTTTAAGTATTTTTAAAAGCAAGTACTTATTTACTTTGACTTAAGTAAAAACATTAATAATAATAATAAACAATAATGTCACATTTTTGTCATCTGTGTATGTTTCCATACAAGATGAAATTTGACTCTGCATTTAACCCAATCACCACCAGGTGGGGCAGTGGGCAGCTATAGAAAGCGCGCCCAGGAGCAATTGGGATGAGATGTGCTGCTCAAACACACCACAAGTTATGCCGTGACTGGGGTTTGAACCTGGGTCCTTCGGGTCCCAAGTCGGTTCTCCTGCCACTACACCATATATGGTACTTCTACTTTTACTAGAGTACATTTTTGTTTGTTTATTTGTGCTTTTACTTAAGTACAGTGTTTAAGTACTTTTTCCACCACTGGCTATAGCCAACTGACCTTAAAAAACACAAAAATGTATGTAATTCAATCCGTTTTATAGATTCTGATGTAGAATCTGGAGTGGTAGTAGCTGAGAGTCATTTAACACATCATGAAATTGTGCATGATATTATTTTGAATGTTTGACCAAACTGTTCAACTCTAAACTTTTTGTTATAAAAAGTTCTCCTGGGGGGATGTGGTAAGTTCTCCTGCAGCGTGCAATGAGGACATTTAGTCTTTTCTTTCTTTCATCTCCTTTTATAACAAAATACGGACCTGCTCATGTAGACACCCAGCTTTTAAAATCACCTCCCGTATTATGTATTAATCACTGCGAGTATCATCTAAAGCCCCTCCATCTCCAGCCGTGGATCATTTCAAAAGAGACGCTTTAATGTCGGCCAGATCTGTCATTGAGGGCTTCCTAATAACCCATTTGTGTTCGGTCTTATCCTCGGCTAAAGTGCACTCGCTCTCCGTTGTCTCTTTCCTGGGCTTGTCCCGAGCCTCCTGCATGCTGCGGAAAACAGATGCTATCTCGGTTATATTACTTCTCAAAGCACTCATATCCTCTCCCATGTTATTTTCTTTGATCTGCTAGGCTTGCTGCTCTTACCCACCCCCCTCCACAAGTACACCCTCCCATCTTTGTCCTCCTCTTCTTTTTCTCCTCTATCCTCATGTTTTTTGGAGACCAGAAGCACTCTGGTTTGGAGTGGACGTCTGGAATTCAACTCATTTGTTTGTTTGTCATTTAGGTGCAAGAAGGGCTCGGTGGATCTTAACATGTGGACACATTTGTTGGTACCCTTACAGCTCCTTGAAACAATGCTCAGTTTCTCGTGAAACACCATAGTCTCATGTATATGATGGAGTAAACAAAAACATGAAACAAAACATATTCATTTATTTAAATAAAATGGACAGAAACTAATAATCTTTGCATTATAATCGTGTTTGACGTAATTAGCATCGCAGGTGCCTTCAAGCTTCATCTGTACAGTTGATTTAAAGGGAGCAAATAGCCGAGACCATCTCCAAACAGCTTCCTGTTCCTCTGACCACAGCTGACAATATTATAAAAAGAAGAAGGATCATGCATGGGGCTGTTGGCAACCTCCCATGATGTGGATGCAAGAGGAAATGCAACCCCAGGTTGATCTAATGGATAGATGGTAGAAAAAGAGCAAAGGAAACCATCCGAACCACTTGAGCTGAATTCTACGATCAAGGTAGGCCACTTACTGTTCCCACTAGGGCTGAACGATTTTGGAAAATAATGTAATTGCAATTTTTTTTCTATAAATTGCAATTGCGATTTAAAACGCAATTATTTTTTTAATATCTTAAGTATTTTTCAACAAACAGAAGCAATAAATCAATCTGTTTTATAATAAACAATGTCAGATTTATTTAAAGCGGATATTACAATAAAGCAAACAAATCTATGCCTTTTCTTTTCACCATTTCTATTTTTTCTAGTTTCATAAACATAATAGTAAACATGTTAAGTGAACTTCCTAACTACTGTCTGAACTTCACATGAACGAATAAATAAATATTTAAAAATTAGATATAAAAAAATTAAACTTACCTGTACTGCTTTCCAGCCAGTAACATCATAAAAAATAAAGTGCAAAAATAATGGAGTTCATAGTATGAACTCCATTATTGCTCAAGTTATTTCCACATGCTATTATTATGAATTATATTCGTTAAACATTAAATATGTGGTGACATTTCTGGTTTTATTTTTGCTATTATGTTGTGTTTTTCTTGATTTTTAATCCATTGTCTTTTTAAATACTGCACTGTTTTTTGTTAAGCACTTTGGTCACCATCACTGTGGTTGTGTAAAGTGCTATACAAATGAATAAATGAAATAAAATTTCACTTTGTACTAGCACTTTGAGATTTTCATTAATGAAAAGTGCGTTATAAATTGAATTTATTATTATTATTATTATTATTAAAATGCTCGCATGGAGTACCGTAATAACTTCAAACAGTTTGGTCAGTGATCCCTGTCAGCTGATACTTTGCTTACTTGAAGTTGAACCACTGGATGTTGGCATGTAAATGTCTTTGTGGTGTTTTTTTTATTAAGTGTCGATAAAGATTTGTGTCACGTGACCAGTCAAATTGCAGCCTTCGCGATTAGAAAATCTCATTTTATCATATTGCGATATTATTGCAAACACAATTCATTGTTCAGCCCTAGTTCCCACCATCAGTCACATTTTGAGTCACGAAGGGCATGGAAGAAGTCCCAGGAGGGTCCACTACTGACAAAAATAAAAACGGAAAATAAACCAGACCAAATGAACCAAATAAACGAGACTCTACTTCCTAAGAAGAGTGAAGAAATTAGGTGCAAACACCAGTATCCTCACCAACTTTTATAGGTGCACCTGCTGACGGGCTGCATCACAGGGCGGTACAGGAACTGCACCAGTCAGAAAGCACTACAGAGGGTGGTGGAAACAGTAGAGGACATCACCTGCAGCAGTCTCCACACCGTCCAGGACATCTACAGCTGATGTCTGCGTAAAGCACACAGCATCATGAAGGACCACACCCCCAGCAGGTCCACTTCAGGCCGGTCAGTCCTGGAGCAGGAACAGATTTGTTCCTCGCCAAGTTGTCCCGCCGAGAACCTCCTCGACGAACCGTGATAGGAGACAGAAGCGGGCCTGACGAAGCGGGCCCTCTTCAGTTTTACTGGTTTGTCCGCCCAAGGGGTATGGGAACCTGGCTATTTCTGCCCAGACTTTATTTGTAAAAGACTACGAAAAAATGGTGACATTAATGTATGCATGCAACATGAACGTTCTGCTGTGTGTGAAATAAAGACAAAATGTCGTTGCACAAAACACAAAATAAAAGTACCAAAGAACAGTTTGCCCAGGTTATTGACTCAAAACAAAAAGATGATGAACAACAACACAGCAACCTTTTAAAGACAGTTGACGACTGAGTGAGTTGAAGCAGTGAAACGTTGTTTTCTAGTTGCTTAATTGCTGTTTTTGTTGTTATTGAAGTTTGGTATTGTTTTCTGAACACTCCTAGCCAAAAGAGGTTTTGTATTATTGTTAATTAGAGACTTAAATGGATTTAACTATAGAAAACATGCAGTTTCATTTTGTTAAAAACCTCAATAATTGAAGAGTCATTGTAGATTAATGCTACTTAAGGTACTATAATCTACACTGATCTCACAATCGTTTAAGTAGAACCGATTCGATCGTTTCTATTCTAGATTACCTATTCATTTTTGATGAGTCTCGCCATAGACTTCAAAATTGATAGGGAATACCAAATCTTGCGCCGTTCATCTAAAAGGACAACAGACATTTAGACCATACTATATTTTCTTTTCTATTTTTAGTTTAACTTTAAACTAAGTTATGAATGGAGGAATAGTTTGGAAGAAGAGGCCTTCGTTAAAGAAGCCCTCCTGAACCTTCTATAGGTATAGATCCCTATATCTGATTTTTTCAGCATTGATCCACCCCTTAATTGGTAATTGTAGCTGATCTAAACCATGATAGCTTACATACCAGGTGCATATAGGTAAGGCTTAATGTAAAATCCCAATCATAAACCCATCTAAACCCACATAAATGCATGACACAGAACCAGAGTGGCACGGACTGGAAGCCATCCAGCCTGCAACCTTTGATGTAGGGACCTGCTACTCCAACGTTGGTCTTCAACCTTCATCCCAGGGCCATCTCCTCTGCGTCAATCGAGGGATCCCCTCTACATGCTGATTAAAACCATTGTTGCTGATGAAATCAACAACTCTAATCGTTATGGAATTACCGCTGTGGATAGAGCAATGGCGGAACCGGAGGCTTGTGGACCAGTTCTAGCCACAGTGCGGCCAGGAATCCAAAGGTCTGTCCGTCTGCAAAACCTGCACGCTCTACGACCTGTGCCTCTCCCTGAATGAAGCAAACGCAGATGCTCTGGCTCACGGCTGACCAGCAGGGGGTGCTGCGTTGCACCTCTACCCCCGCACCTCCAATTCAGGTGACGCGGGAGCACACATGCAAGGGAGGCCCCTCCCTAGTATTGTTGGCCCCCAGATGGCCACGGTGCCCATGGCCCTCGGAGTTGTGCTCAATGCTGATACACTGGCAGCTGCTCCCCTTCAGGGGTCTGCTGACTCAACCACACGAGCAGCCTCTCCACTTACGTCCAGGACTGTGGCAAATCTCAGCTTGGTTGCTGAGAGAAACAAACTGATGGCCTCAGGCCTCCCCAGCAACGTGATAAACACGATCCAGGGAGCGAGAGCAATGTCAACACAGACTCTCTACGCTCGCAAATGGCGTGTTTTTGAAGCTTGGTGCATGGAAAGGAATATTGTACCATATTCCTGTGACCTGGTCCAGCTTCTTACCTTTCTACAGGATCTGCTGGAAAAAGGCAGCTCATTTTCCACCATTAAGGTGTTTTTGTCAGCCATCTCGG
>JBBPBX010006761.1:14237-28149 GCA_038048925.1 Garcialebias charrua
GTTTACAAATGTAGGTAAACATAGATGTTTAACAACCTGTTTAAAATACACCAAAATGCAGGAAATCATATCATTCAAAATTTTCTGGGGGAGGAGCCCCAGACAAACACCACCCCCACCCCACCCTCAGCCCCACCCTGCGCACAAACTGGCTCATCCGCTATTTGTGTTCTGGCATCGATTGGTTTACAAATTAAGCCTTGGCTGAAATTATTCAAGTATTAACGCAGATGTTTGTGTCAACACTGTCAGGATTTCCCTGCTGGAATACAAATGTGGATGAAAGTCTTACTCGTTGGCCCTGGTTTCCTCTGGATCCAGGTCCGCCTAGAGTGCCAGGACCTCCGGCCTCGCCCTGAGCGGAGCAAATGAAAGCAAACAATCAGAATCCAGAAGTAAATCAATTCCCTGATTGTGTAGCCTTGATCAACAGATTGAAACCTTTATTACCTTTGGTCCAGGGTATCCAGGGAAACCTACATCACCCTTAAAGGAAACACAGATATTTATCAGTAAATGTATTGGAACAGAATCAGTGCTTTTTATCCTCAGTACTTCAGATGTATTTATATTTAATTTCTGACACATCTCCAATAGTAAAGGTAATTTACCTTTTTTCCCTTTGGACCTGGAGTACCAGCACCATCTCTACCATCTTGACCCTGAAGGAAAACAGGCCCAATAAATAAATAAAAATAGATTCAGTAAACATTGTCTTGGTTAGAAGCTACGCAGGCTGTCAAACATCTAGATCAGGGGTCTGCAACCAGCGGCTCTGGAGCCACATGTGGCTCTTTGGTCCCTCTGCATAGGCTCTTTCAAGCTTTGATCACAACTAAGATAAAACTGAATTTTATTGTTTATACAAATAACAAAACAAAAAAAGTACTACTGGTAGTTTTAGCTGTTTTCATTTCTCTTGCAAATACTTTTTTGGCTTTATTTATATACTTAATGAATTTTTTTCTACAATTAAAAAAATTACAAGAATCTGGTCTTTTCATTTGTCTTAAATTGTAAAAATATCAATAAATGTTAAAATCATTAAAATATTTTTAGCTTTATAATGTCATTCCTACTGGTCACAAAAGTATCATCCAACAAACCTAAAGTGGCCTGTGGGCCACCAGTTGATAATCACAGTTGCAGCAGGTTGTTGCGGCTCTGGAAACATTTAGTTTAGTGAATGAAGGTATAAAAATGGCTCTTTTGATCATAAAGGTTGCAGACCACTGATCTAGATGTTACCGTACATTTTCCTCTGAATGAGAACCAGTTTATCTCACAGAGAAAAAGTCTTTGATTGAAACACACCACATCTTTTCTAAGGAACATTAGGAATGTAATTCAAGTGTGGACTGGAGAAAGTGGTCTTTAGACATCGACCTGGGCCTGTCCGAAGCTCCGCTCCAGCTGAGGTCGTCGTATCAACGTGACTAAATTATTACCAGCGTTTATTTTGGTTGTTTCAAACCGTTTCACACACAGCGGCTTCATGGGATCAGGAATGTGGTTTAATTCTTACAGGCTCTCCACGGGGGCCCTCGGGCCCAACGTCACCCTTGATTCCTAGATCTCCTGGCTCGCCCTGCGAAGAAACAACGAGAACCAGACTCAGAATGAGAATAAAACGATGCGTGAAACGTTTCTTTGGGCTCTGCGGATTTAATAAAGGCCATCTGCTTCTTCTGCAAGCAGGACCTTAAATCTTCAGCTGATCCTTCCTGTTTGCTCAAAGAGGCTCCGAGTGGAGAAACGTGAGAGAACTTGGCTCAGAGCCGTGTGTTTAGAAATAAAACAAGAGCACGAGAAGAGTCACTTCCGCTCGCGGTCAGTACCTTACGCCCAAGAGGTCCTCGTCGACCTTTTTCTCCATCTTGACCTGGCTCTCCTCCGCGACCCTGGACCATAAAACATCACGACAGCAGAGTTTAGTTTGCAGGCTTGTCTTTTTATTGAAAGTGACCCATTTGGGTTCACTCACCCTCGGCCCGGGGTTCCCGTCTTCTCCTTTTTGTCCTTTTGTGCCGATTGGTCCACTTGAACCCTTGAGAGGAACAAACAGAAATTTGTTTCATTTAGGAGTTTGGAAATCAGCAAACGTAGATTCAACTGACGAATCATACAAGTGGCTGCGGGGAATGCTTGTGTGTTTGACCAGTCTGATTTCCTAAATGTTGTGAGGAGAGGAACAAACTTACTCTAGATCCCGCAACACCTGGCTGACCCTTCTGACCTGCGTCTCCCGCGGTTCCGGCGCGCCCCTTGACAAAATAAAGGAATTGTTACGGTTGTTGCCAGCGTCGTGATTAAAGTTACTCAGACGAGGATGAAATGATTCCTGACATCATTAGAAGAGACTTACAGGTGGTCCAGGGGGGCCTCTTCTGCCATCCAGACCCTGATAACAAAACAGTTTGGTTTTAGAAAAAGAGGAAATTGGGGATTAAAAGTAGGGATGGGGCCAATCCGATCCAGTATCAGTATCGGTATCCGATACCAGCATAATTTAAGTATTGGGTATCGGATCCAACCTGCCGATATTTTCCCATCCAGCTTCACAGAGCATTTGTGTTCAATCACATTCTGTGACTGCCTTAACATTGTGTGCGTTAAACCCAGTGAAGACACTCTTGAGCCTTACAACAGGACACTCACTTACTTTAACAGCACACAAGAGGCAGGTCTATACCACACACATGTCCTCCTCACTCATGGTGCATTTGGAAAAACTAACAAACCGCTAAGCATGATGGGAAAGACAACAAAATCCACTCCCCTTAACCTTTGTTTTGATTGTGGCACTATGAGTTGTAATTTTTGTTGAATTTGATCAACGGATACAGATTTAAACAATACTGTACATTGAATTTACATTTATAAATTCAATGCATAGTTTAAATCTGTATCTGTTGATCAAAAACCAACAAGAATTACACTCATAGTGCCACAATCAAAAACGAAACTAAAAAACGGGATTTCCCATCATGCTTAGCGGTATACTGTATTAGTGTTCAATTATAGTTTAAATCTGTATCCGTTGATCAAATTCAACAAGAATTACAACTCATAGTGCCACAATCAAAAACAAAACTAAAAAATGGGGAGTAGACAGACTGTGTTGATTTCCCATAATGCTTAGCAGTATTTTAGACTAGTGTTCTGGGTTGCACCATGAGTCAGAAGGACGTCTGTGGTATAGACCTGCCTCTTGTATCCTATTAGTTTGGGTATTACTGTAGTGAGGCTCAGAGTGTCGTCTCTGGGTTTACCTCACACAATGTTAAAGGTTCAGTATGCAGTTTCTGTAGAACTGCAGCACTTAGAAATATTTTCAACAGGCAAAGCATTCTGATCCCTCCCCCTCAGAGCCATATGTGGCTCTGCCCCCTTGTGGTCTGTTGAATTTCAAATTCAAGCTCTGTTTTTATTGGCTGATTCAAATTCAAGCTCTGTTTTTATTGGCTGGTTACAAACTCTGTTTTTATTGGCTGGAAAATGGCGGGTCACCTTTTCTTTTTAGAAATGCTTATTTACCACCTGGAGAAGCAAGGGGACAATATTTTTTTTAATTTTTTTTCAGAGATTACCTGGCTAACATCAGTCTGTCAGGAGGTAGTGACAGAGTGAAGAAATATGTTCATAAAAAAAGCTACATACTGAAGCTTTAAAACAGACGACTAAAAGTATGGTGCAACATGCGTGCTCTCCATTCAAGAAATTCATTATAACAGCCAGCCATACCTGAATGCTGATATCGGATCGGAAAAGTATCGGTATCGGTCGATACCAATATTTAAGGATCGGATCGGATCGGAAGTAAAAAATGTAGATCGGTGCATCCCTAATTAAAAGTGATTTAAAGCAGAACAAAGGGTACTTTACTTTTCTTCCAAGTTGTCCAGGAGCTCCCTTCCTTCCGTCCTCACCGGGGACACCCTGTCATTTTAAAACAGTTAGAACTGCACCTTTCAAATAGGACTGATGAAGTATGTTTAAAGGGCTTTGAAGCTCAGGATGTCCTACCACTGGTCCAGCATCACCAGGATCTCCTTTAGGTCCTTCTTGGTTGTTGTCCCGCCCACTCGTTCCCTGTTGGACAGATGACAATACGATGAAAACATGACTAAAGCAGCAAATACAACGAAATCCACTTTGATAATTGAAAAGTAAACCTATCACTAACAGGGTCTCCTCTGAGTCCTCTTTGTCCAATGTCTCCTGCTTGTCCTTTGAGGCCTTTAGGACCCTAAAAAGAACAAAAATATAATGTATTAGTATTGTGTAGATGTTTGGTCTGATTGGTTTGAAAAGCTG
Source organism: Garcialebias charrua (assembly GCA_038048925.1). Lineage (NCBI taxonomy): Eukaryota > Metazoa > Chordata > Actinopteri > Cyprinodontiformes > Rivulidae > Garcialebias > Garcialebias charrua. The sequence continues at coordinate 18,555 of JBBPBX010006761.1, forward strand.
CCCAACTCTTCAGTTCCTCATCAGCCAAACGCACAACTGATATGACATGTTGAAAAAAAACATCCAAACATTCAGGATAAATCTGTGAAGCTGAGTGAAGCTGGTTTTATTTATCATTTAATTAGTGAACATCCTCAAAACACTTGTATTTTTTAATAGAGTCAATATTTCTGTGGTTGTCAGTTCAGATATTGTTTATAGCTCCAGGACCTTTAAGCGGTTTTAAAGACATGAAAAGTCTGTTTTTGTTGGTTAATTTTTTTAAAAATGCATTTAAATGTTACTTTTCTGTTTGTGAGTGTTGTGATGGGCTTATTTGGCAAATGTTAGTGCTTTTTTATTAAATCTGTGGAAGTTTTTCCACTTCAGAAACATGTTTTGCGTGTAATCTGCTGCAACCTGTACTCCTCCATCTTCAACCATCATAAACCCAGACCTCCCTCTCCCCAGCAACACTCTCCAGCTCCTCCTGGAGGATCCTGAGGTGATCCCAGAGAGGATCTATGATCCATGCAGAGAGTTCTGAGTCTGCTCTGGGGTCTCCTCCCAGTGGGACCAAAACACCTCCAAAATGAGGCGTCCACATCATGAACCTCCTCAACTGACTCCAGAGGAGCAGCAGCTCTACTCTGAGCTCCCCCCAGCTCCTTCTCCTATCTGACTGGGTTACAACTTGACCATGACACTAACCACCACAGATCTACCATGACCCCCCACCCCCCAACTTTATTATGCTCATAAATGTACAGGTGCTGGTCATAAAAGTAGAATATAATGAAACAGTTGATTTATTTCAGTAATTCCATTCAAAAAGTGAAACTTGTATATTGTTATAAATTCCCTTATTGTTCTGAGCAGAATCTGTTTAGTGCTGAAGTCGGTGGTTTTTTTGTGTGTTTTTTTTTTAACATTAGGCACCTTGTTGGGCAACTAAGGGGTCCTTGGGAATATATACAATAACAGTAATAGTGATTCTGATTATTTTTACATTGATGCCTGTCTGCGTTTGTGATAAAGGTGAGCTATAACAAGTTGATAACAACTTATATTTAGTTCTTTCCTATGCGAATGAAATGGTTAATATGCAAATTAAGCGGCAAATATGCAAATTAAGTGGCGAATTTCAGCGCTAATGTATGTTAGCGTGTTAGCATCACTTGTGTAGGAATGTTATTATCAAGTAGTGGTTTACGGTTCTGACTTGCTAACAGTCATTTAAGCTAAGCCTCAAGTTACCATGTGCTTGATTTAGTCTTCTCAGTTATATTGTGTTTCTTTATTTCAGATAACAGACAGACAGAGAGAGATTCATAGACAGGTTGTAGAGAATAGGACAAACTACATGTGACCTATCAATGTACACCAAGATGTATGGAAGTTGGATTGTGTTTAATTAAATCTGACGACTGTTCTACTGTGTCTGGCCTATGTCTCTGATCGGAGTGTCTGTGTGGATGAGGTGTTCCTGTGAACACCCCTAAAATAACACGGTCCTAGCTATCCACCACATATATTATATTAATTCATTACACACAGACTGATCTTCTTCTTCTTCTTCTTCTTCTTCTTCTTCTTCTTCTTCTTCTTCTTCTTCTTCTTCTTCTATATTTCACAAGTTTATTTATTTAAATGTTGATGATTATAACTGACAACTAATGAAAACCCTAGATTCAGTACCTCAGAAAATTAGAATATTGTGAAAAGGTTCAATATTGAAGACATTTGGTGCCACACTCTAATCAGCTAATTAACTCAAAACACCTGCAAAGGCCTTTAACTGGTCTCTCAGTCTAGTTCTGTAGCTACACAATCAGGGGGAAGACTGCTGACTTTACAGTTGTCCAAAAGAGAACCATGGACACCTTGCACAAGGAGGGAAAGACACAAAAGGTCATTGCTAAAGAAGTTGGCTGTTCACAGAGCTCTATGTCCAAGCACATTAATAGAGGTGAAGGGAAGGAAAAGATGTGCTAGAAAAAAGTGTACAAGCGATAAGGATAACTGCACCCTGGAGAGGACTGTGAAACAAAACCCATTCCAAAATGTGGGGGAGATTCACAATGAGTGAATTGCTGCTGAAGTCAGTGCTTCAAGAACCACCACGCACAGACGTATGCGAGACAAGGGGTTCAGCTGTCGCATTCCTTGTGTCAATCCACCCTTGAACAAGAGACAGTGTCAGAAGCGTCTCGCATAGGACTGCTGTTGAGTGATCCAAAGTTATGTTCTCTGGTGAAAGTAAATTTTGCATTTCATTTGGAAATCAAGGTCCCAATGTCTGGAGGAAGAGAGGAGAGGCACAGAATCCATGTTGCTTGAGGTCCAGTGTCACGTTTCCACAGTCAGTGATGGTTCGGGGTGCCCTGTCATCTGCTGGTGCTGGTCCACTGTGTTTTCTGAGGTCCAAGGTCAACACAGCCATCTACCAGGAAGTTTTAGAGACTTCCTGCTGCTGACCAACTTTATGGAGATACATATTTCATTTTCCAACAGGACTTGGTACCTGCACACAGTGCCAAAGCTACCAGTACCTGGTTTAAGGACCATGGTATCCCTGTTCTTAACTGGCCAGCAAACTCACCTGACCTTAACCCATAGAAAATCTATGAGGTAATGTGAGGAGGCAGATGTGCCAGACCCAACAATTCAGAAGACCTGAAGGTCACTATGAATAATCGACTCCATGCCACACCGCATGGCTGCATTCATCCAGGTAAAAGGAGCCCCAGCTAAGTACTGTATTGAGTGCTGTACATGCTCATACTTTTCATGTTCATAAGTTTCAGTTTGTCAACATTTCTAACAATCCTTTTTTTAATTGGTCTTAAGTAATGTTCTAATTTTCTGATATACTGAATTTGGGGTTTTCATTAGTTGTCAGTTATAATCATCAACATTAAAATAGATAAACATTTGAAATATATCAGTCTGTGTGTAATGAATGAATATAATATACAAGTTTCCCTTTTTGAATGGAATTACTGAAATAAATCAACTTTTTCATGATATTCTAATTTTATGACCAGCACATGTATCTTACAATAAGTTATATTGACCTTTAACCAAACCATACCTTTCCTTTATTTTGCTGTTTTTACTTCATCAACCCACATGTTATTGTATTTTCTCTTTTGTACTTTTATTATCTTACTGTTATTGTAACTTTGTATACAAATAGTAAATGCTCTACAGAGTACATGTGTAAATGAGAGGGAGGCTGGTGGAAAAGTGAAGCTACAAGGAGCAGAGGTTACATAGGTGCAGGACTTCAAGGACTTTGGGTCCACTGACCAGGAAATTGGGGAATGTGGTAAAGAAGTGACAAGTCCAGTGACAAAAGAGTGGCAGCAATGGTCAAAGAAAAAGTTTACTAGGCAGTGGTGAGACCAGTTATGTTGAAGGATTTTGAGACAGAGACATGGAAAAAAGGCAGGAGACAGAACTGGAAGTGACAGATATTAAGAAGCTGAGGTTCTCCATAGGAGTGACAATGATGGATAAGATTAGGAATGAGATCATCAGAGGTACAGCATAGGTTGAACAGCTGGGAGATAAAGTTAGCGAGACCACACTGAGATGGTTTTGACATGTCCAAACCATTGTCCCAGAGGAAGGACCGTGGGTTGGACATGTCCAGAGGAGGGACAGTGTATTGGTAGAAGGATGTTAGAAATGCAGCTGCCAGGAAAATGACAAAGAGGAGATATATGGCTGCAGTTAGAGAAGACATGGAGGTATTTGGAATGAGGACAAAAGACACAGAGGACAGAGTGATATGGAGGAGGGTGACTTGCTGTGGAGACCCCGAGGAGGGAACAGCTGAAAGAAGAAGACCAAGACCACGAAGACTGAGGCCATATTGATTGGCACCCCTCACCAGATACAAACATCAACTTTAACAACAATCTCCTTCTCTGGTCAAGACATCCCCCTCTCCACCTCTGTTACAAATCTTGGAATAAAAATGGACTCTCATCTTACATTTGAAAATCACATTAAGCATCTGTTTAAAACCTGCTTCTTCCATCTTCGAAACATCTCCAGACTTCGCCCATCTCTGACTTTTCCTGATGCTGAGAAACTCGTCCATGCCTTTGTCTCCTCCAGGCTCGACTACTGCAACTCCCTGTTTATTGGTATCCCTGGCAAAAACCTTCAGAAACTTCAATACATTCAAAACAGTGCAGCAAGGATTCTGTTGAGAGTTCGTAAATTTGAACATATTACACCCATTCTCCATAACCTCCATTGGCTTCCTGTCACCTACAGAATTCAATACAAAACTGCTCTCATTACCCATCAATGCTTGCACGGCACTTCACCTGACTATCTAAAGGACATTCTTGCACCATATTCATCCACCCGGTCTCTACGATCACAGAACAGTAATTTCCTTCATATTCCTCGGACCAAATTGAGGACCATGGGAGACCGAGCATTCTGTGTGGCTGCCCCCCGCCTGTGGAACTCCCTCCCTGACGACCTGAGAGCTCCACAGTCACTGGTTGACTTTAAAAGCAGCATAAAGACCTTTCTTTTTAAGCAAGCCTATTCTGCCTCCACATGATTTTATCTTTGATCTTAGCTGATATCATTATTGATTTTACTTGATTTTATCACTTGTTTTATTTTATTTATTTTTTAAGCAAGCCTAATCTGCATCCACATGATTTTATCTTTGATCTTAGTCGATATTATTATTGATTTTATTTGATTTTATCACTTGTTTTATTTTGATCTTTGCTTTATTACACTTTGTAGCACTTTGAGATTTTTATTAATGAAAAGTGCATTATAAATGGAATTCATTATTATTATTATTATAGGATACAGCTAAGACATTCAAATACTTTATTCTAATTCTCTTACTCTCCTGCCAGGACTTCCTCTGTCTCCAAGAGGTCCAGCCACTCCACTTTGACCCTGCAGACAAGTTGAAGACACCAGTTTAGGTTCACAATCTTGTACAAATTACAGGTTTTGTTACACAAATAAAAATAAATTTAGTCTGTGGGTTAAACATGTTTTTATGTTGTCCGGTGAAAGAAACTAAATGTGTGACATGTTTACCTCCGGTCCGTTGATGCCATCAAGTCCAAGTTCTCCTAACTCACCCTGCAATGAAGCAGCAGTTGGTTGGGTTATTTCTTGTTTTGTTTGTTTTTTACAACTTGTGTCTTTTTATTAAGAGAAAAATAATCATTCACCTTTTCTCCTGAGAACCCACGAGAGCCCTAAACAGAAGACAGAGGATTTAGTGTTAGTATTTTATTTCAATCTGAACAATAAAACTTCCATAAATCTTACCTTGAGACCTCTCGGTCCAGGACATCCCTGGAAACCTTGAGTTCCATTCACACCAGAGTGTCCTCGTTCTCCCTGTAATTACACAAATGGACAAATGACTACTGGGCATATATCAGAACTCATGTGCTCCATGTTTATTCCTCATGCTGGCAACTTTCCTCTGGTAGCTGAAAGTGGTGTTGTGAGATCCCTGTTAAAAGTGACAGATAACTCCCTAAAATCAGCAATGTATTCATTTCCTGTCCAGCAACACATGTCATTCCATTGTTTACCCAAAAATACCCAGAACAACGGCCTGGCACTACCACCGATTGAAGCATTTTGTCAGTTCCTTCAATTGGCTGTACCAAGGCATTGGTGGAGCGCAGAGAAATCAACAAACTTGACTTTTTAGAGGAAATACAAAGAGCAACAAGGTTTCTGGTGTGGTCTTAAGTTCCCAGTCATCTGTTAATCACTTTCTTGGGCTCCTGTACGGGATGTGCCCGTTCGTTGCCTGGGTACCTATTCTTTTGGTGCCCCTTCCACACCTCTACATCGCCATCACTGAGTCCATCTCCTCACCTCCTCCATAGCTGTGTGGTACGCTGCTGCCACCACCAAGGACAGAGGCAGGCTGCAAGGCATCACCAGGACTACTGGAAAGATGATCGACTGACTGCAACCTGTCATCTCTGCAGGATCTGTACTCAGGACATTGAAGTGTGCAAGAAAGATTGCTGTTGACCCCTCCCACCATGGTCATCCTCTATTTAAACTGCTCACCTCTGGTGGGAGGCTGCGGACAATGAGGACCAGAACCTCCAGCCACAGAAACAGCTTTTTCCCATCTGCTACATTCCTCACAAACTAGGCTCAGGTCTTAAAGTGTAACGCCAAATTTACACTACATGCGTTCCGGCTCCGGTCCGCTCCGGTCCGACCTCCGCAGCAAATACGCACCCATTATAATCAATGAGAGAGTTTACACTGGCTCCGCACGGCGGCGGCGAGCGGACGGCAGTCCGTCAAAATTAGAAACCAATCCTATTTCTGCCGGATGCCGGAGCTGTGCCGAAGTCAACTTTTAAAGATTACGTCGCACCAACAGGAAAAGGAACGAGCACAACATCCGTATTTACAAAATAAAATCACCACGGGCGGACTAATCCTAGCTCTATACGGATTTATTTGTACAAAAATGCTGTCAAACTATCATTTATGACTACGCCTACAAACGCAATACAAGAAATAAATAAATAAAAGAAAGTATTTTATTCTGAAATGTAATACGTCACGTCCTGTCGCTCAAACCATGTCCTGTCGCTCATTTACGAGAGAAGATCAAGGCAGACTGAAAATATCTCAATGCAAAAGACAATCAGACAGCGAGGCAGTCTCTACTGTTGTTCTCCTTCTTCCACCGAATGAATTGTTTTGTTTAGGGATGCACCGATCCACATTTCTCACTTCCGATCCGATCCGATACTTATTAACTCAGTATCGACCGATACCGATACTTTCCCGATCCGATACTGTTCAGGTATTTGACTCTGTATAATGAAACTTTTGCACCCAAACTATTCATTTTAACATTGTGTGAGATAAACCCAATGAAGACACTCTTAAGCCTTACAATAGGGAACCCCCTTATTGTAAGGCTTAAGAGTGTCTTCATTGGGTTTATCTCACACAATGTTAAAAAGGGCAGTCACAGATTGTGATTGAACACAAGTGCTCTTTGAAGCTGGATCGGAAAAGTATCGGCAGGTTTGATCCGATACCCGATACTTAAATAATGCTGGTATCGGATACCGATACCGATACTGGATCGGATCTGCCCCATCCCTAGTTTTGTTCTGACTTCACTTGATTTATCGCGTGATCTCGCAATTCTCGGAGCGGCGCATCCAGGCGGACCGGAGCGGAGCGGAGGTAGTGGAAACTGGACTTGAAACGCTCAGCTGCAACCTGCGGAGCGGGGCGGAGCCGGACCGCATGTAGTGTAAATTTGGCGCATGCAAAATGCTATATTTATGTTGCACCATAGCCTGGTTAAAACCAGACCCTTGTCCTTCACTTCGCTTCACACAATGGTCTGGACTTTCTCCATTGACAACCAATTCTTGCTGGAGGCATGGCCTCTGCTGATGGCTGCTCCCCCGTGGTCTGCTGAACTTGACTTCAGCTCCGCCTCCTGCTGATTTTTCTCTCGCTACCTTTGGATATTCTATGTTTATATGTTAATAAAACGTCCTAATAAAATAAAACCATGGATCGCTGGTCCAACACACCAGAAGACCAGGAAATCTGATGGGACTCGGGCAGCAACTTAAAACCCGAGTTTAATTCTCTCGTGACAACCTGAGACGTTTCCTTGTTCATTTCACGAGGGAGAGGATGAGGAGGAGGAGGAGGGAGCGATGATCACTTACTTTTGGCAACAAAAAAAAAGAAAAGAAAACTCCAGATAAGGGATTAAGAAGGGGAAATTAATAAATTTGTGTCACATATAAAACAGTCCTGCATCGCTTTGAATGAGAACATGCGAATGCTCGTTGGCTGCGCGCTCCCCCGTGGTCTTCTGAACTTGACTTCAGCTCCGCCTCCTGCTGATTTTTCTCTCGCTACCTTTGGATATTCTGTGTTTATATGTTAATAAAACGTCCTAATAAAATAAAATAAAACCATGGAGCGCTGGTCCAACACACCAGAAGACCAGGAAATCTGATGGGACTCGGGCAGCAACGTAAAACCTGACTTTAATTCTCTCGTGACAACCTGAGGCATTTCCTTGTTCATTGCAGCGGAGGGAGAGGAGGAGAAGGAGGAGGGAGGAGGGAGCGATTACTTGACTTTTGGGGAAAAAAAACCAAAAGAAAACTCCAGATAAGGGATTAAGAAGGAGAAATTTATAGATGTGTCACATATAAAACAGTCCTGCATCGCTTTGCATCGCTTTGAATGAGAACATGCGGCTGCTCGCTGGCTGCGCTGGGACAGGTGGGGGTGTGGGTTAGGGGCCAAAACTCCGTCCCTTCTGTTCTCTGATTGGTCCGGTCAAAAATCTACCGGAGAAATCGTTGTCTATGAGAGAAGTCCCAGACTGTGCAGTGAAGGGAAATGAGAATTGAGCGGAGCTGTGCAGGAAGGTGAGGGCCAGGCTAGTTGCACCAAGGCACTGAATTAAATTTTTGAAAACGCAAATGTACATGGCAATAAAAATGATTCTGACTCTGGCCATGGATTAATTTTTGATGCAGGTCGTCCTGCTAAATCAAACTAAAGTCTGTGCCTTGGTACCGACCAAATGCACTTCTTGTTTCCTGACTGACGCCATCCTAAAGCATAACGTCTCAGTTCTGAAGGCTTTGATGATGAGTCACGGTCAGTGGTTTGGTGCGTCATTCCCAAACTTCTAAACTCAATCTCTAGTTTGGTGCAATGCTCTTGATCTACAAAATTACCTGAGCGCTTTGCTAAAGGTTGTATCTGTGTCCACCAGTGGCGAGTCGTGACTATAAGGCCCAGGCCTTCATGTTGAATAATATCTTGTTGCAACTCACTAAACAATACTTTTGATAACTCTACAAAGTCACTTTCTGATTTTGACAATTTAGCTTTACATTTTGTAAACTCACTTAAAAGGGGGTGCTTTCCCCGTTTTTATTAATCAGGTACAACGTCTGACGTATGGTGTCACAGGAACAACCCATCTGAACCCATAACCTGAAAACATCCACTCACTTCTATCCCTCCTGCTCACTCAGTCTCTTATGCTCAAGTACAACATGTAATTTGAATAATTAAAGCTGAACTTTAATAGCTATCAACATTGCTTACTGTCTCTGTAAAATTTCATTATGTGCTAAAACCAAAACACAACTCTTATTTTGAAAATTATGAACGCAAACCTAAATGTGATATTTAACCTTTATTCTTTCAGAGCAACTACCATTTCAGTGTGGCTTTTTGAATTTACAGGTTGCAACTGAATGCATCACGAATCTTCACGTGGTAAAAAACATGCATTCTGCATGTTTTGGTCCCACCCACTCTACATCAACATTGTGATTGGTTAATCCAGTTCAGTCAGTTATTAAACAAACTCATTTTGTAGAGACTGACTGAACTCAGCCTTCTCTCTTGACTGTGAAGTCTTGACCAATGAGAAACAACCTTCAAACATGTTTCTGCCTGGAGACACAAGTTTAAAATAATCTGATTGGACAACTTGATTTTCATGAATTAAAAGGTTTCCAGCTCAACTGCAAAGTAGTTTAGAGAAAATAAGATAAACTTCAACATA